>JADHZB010000589.1:0-54541 GCA_015657535.1 Nephromyces sp. MM_2019
TGTTTTTAAGTATATATATATATATATATATGTTGGTATTGCTATACTTTGTTGTCTATACACTTGTTAGATTGTTATAGATACACTTGTTAGATTGTTATATATATACTTATAGATTGTTATAGATATACTTATAGATTGTTATAGATATACTTATAGATTATTATAGATATACTTATAGATTGTTATATATATACTTATAGATTGTTATAGATATACTTATAGATTGTTATAGATATACTTATAGATTGTTATAGATATACTTATAGATTGTTATATATATACTTATAGATTGTTATAGATATACTTATAGATTGTTATATATATACTTATAGATTGTTATAGATACACTTATAGATTGTTATAGATATACTTATAGATTGTTATAGATATACTTATAGATTATTATAGATATACTTATAGATTGTTATATATATACTTATAGATTGTTAATATACACTTGTTAGCTTTATATATATATATATATATTTAATTGTTTCTTACACATGCATACCTTTTATGTTTTATTATACATACATACAAACACACACATAATATATACATATTTACCAGAATCAATATATGATTTGATCACACTTGTTTCTTCCGCTGTAGGTACAAAATTAAGGAGTGTCTCAGTAGCATCCAATGTAAGAATCTATAATTCAATAAAATAATAAAATTTGATAGTAATTATTTCACAAACATATAATTACATATGTACATAAGCATATATATAATTATATATATTTTTATTGATGCTTAATGTTGGGTGAGTAAGAAATGAATTTCTTGATATTCATATATATATGATGGAAACCTAATTTAGAAACAAACACTATTATATATATTCATGTGATATTATTAATATATATGTACACACACTTTTGGGTTAATATCAATTATAGCTTCACGTAATTCTTGGAATGTATAATTATTAAATTTAGCCATTGCAATATTCATATTATAGGCCCTCTTTGCATCAGGTAAGAGTTGTACAACCTAAATAAATGAATGATAAAAATTCAAACATGAATTTAATATTATTTGAAAAGTTTTGACACGTATTGATATATTTCTTTTACACATATCATCATCATATAAATATTTACTATATATAAATACTTTTCATTAAGAAAAAATCACACACACATCTATATTTATATATATATATATATATATCCCCACCCTCACCACACACATATACACTCACTCATACCCTTCCAACCCACCCCACACACACCCTACCAACTCTATTTCCCCCCTTTACATACCTTAGGTTTCTTACTCTCAACTTTCTTGGTTGTGGACACCTTGGCAAATACCTCTTCTAAATCCCCCAAATCTAAGGGGCTAGGTGCAGGGCTCTTAAATATAGTCCCTACAGTATCATCACCAAAGAGTGGGTCCCAAAAGAAACGTTTTGTTTTGCCTTCATCCTTGGCTGTACCTCCTCCTTTGGCTCCCTTTACTTTGGGCCCTTTTCCAGGGGGAGCTTTGCCAGGTGGTCCCTTTTTAGGAGGCCCTTTTGCCCCTGTCTTTGTCGCTTTCTTCTTTGCCTCCTCTGTCGTCTTTGCATCCTCTTTTGGTTTCTCTGCACTCTTCTTAGCTTGTCCCAATTCAGACTAACAATGCACACACACACAGTTAACAAATTGAACTCGGATTATGCTGTGTTTTTCATGGGTGTATTATGTGGCGGAGGCGCTGAGGGAGATGTTTTGGGTGTTGTGTGTGGAGGAAGAGTATTTTGAGTTCTGTGTATGACTTTGATCTTTTAATTTGTTGGTGTGTATGACTTTGGTTTTTTATTTGACATAGTATGTGATATAACTTTTTTTTTTTGTTGTTTATCGTGTGTGATAAATATTAGTTATTATGTATAAGGGTGCTAAGGGTATTGTGTGTAAGTATGTTTATGATATTGTAAGGATGTTTACGATATTGGATGCAACTTTATTTATTATTGTGTAAGAAATCAAGTTATCCTATGCAATCTAATGAAACGTATAATTTACCTGTGCCAACTGTTGAGGTAATGAAAATAGACCCATACCCGCCATAGAAGGTCCCATACCAAATCCACTTCCACCCATACCACCACCCATACCACCACCCATACCACCACCCATACCACCCCCAAAACCACCACCCAATCCAGAAAATTGTTGTAATAGAAATTCACCCAATTTCTCCGGGGCTACTGTTGATGTATCTGCAATGTGTGCTAATAAACCAAGTTTCTTAGCCGCCACCAATGATAATGAAGATTGAGCTAGGTTAATTAGGCTTAAATCCTACAATATTATACATATACTCCATATTGAGATAATGATAAGGATATAAATATATATATATATATATATAGAAAGATATATATTACTCAAACAAATTTCAAGTGTAACAGAGATAATATCTATTACAGGTACACATATATATATATATATATATATATTTGTATACATTATTATAACCGATATATATATATATATATAGCTACTTAATCATTGTGATAACTATATACATATGTGATTCAGCTAACTTACCAATTGCCAAGGTAACTCTGCAATCTCTTTATTTTTATCATCTACTAATATAACTGTAGGTATATCTCCCCATTTATCAACATGGGCTCTACCTGGCCTTATCCCCTTTATACGTCCTAGTTCACTTGCATCTAGTTTGACAGAAAAAAGTTCTTCTTCTGTTTTGTTTTTAATAGGTGATGGAGCTGTAGTATTTGATTTTGGTGTGGGTAGAGTTGAAGTAGCTCCTACTTTAGTATCTTTTTCGGGTGTTTCAACAGGTGTGGATGGTGTGGCTGGTGGTGGTGCATCTATATTCTTTTCATCTGGTTGTGAGGTTTCTTCGGTTTTTTTATCTTCTTTAGGTGACTCATCAACCTGATTACTCATAGTATTGGGTGCAGATGTAGGTTTGAGTACTTTTACCTTTGATAGATCTTTTGGTATACCTTTTGGTGGGCCTTTTGGCATACCTTTTGGTATGGGCGATTTAGGTTTTGGCATCATTTTCTTTTCCATATGATGATAAAATTCTGATTTAAATAAACGTGAATATTGCATAGCCTTTTCTAATATATTTGAGGACAATAGATCATGGGGAATTCCCTCGAATTCTGATGATGAATTGCATGATAGATCCTCAAAATCATTTATATTATGCACAGATGGATATATGGTTTTTATGGGTGGATTCTGATGGTCTAGTATCAATGCTTTACGCATAATCTCAAAACTTTGTGGGTTACTATGAATGGGACCTATTTTCATTTGACTTGAATGGATTGCTACATGTTGAAATTTTCGGATGATTACATCACTTTGATTTTCTTCTACACAATTACTAATATCATCCCAACCATCTTCTTCATGAGATATATAATATGAATCAAGACATATGGATGGACAACTAATTGGTTGGATAAATTTATTGGGGGTGATCGGATTGTGTTGTTCATTCATAAGTGTATGTACACTAGATATTTCTATAGGATCACCTATTTCTTCATTTTCAGACGATTCTTCTTGATTGGAACTTGACATTTTTATATATTTCTCTACACCAAATACATTGGATTTATTCCATATATTTTGACGTGACTTAGATGGACAACTAATACACAAATTTCGAATGACATTCTTCTTGATTGATTTTTCAGGAGAGATATTTCCTATATTTTTTTCCTGATTGTTAAAACTATTAATTAAGTTGACTTGATTATTCAATTCTGTTTCCGACCAAATCGATGCATAATCTGAATCACTACTCCCTATAAAGGATGATGCAATTGAATATGGGCCTGCTGTGTATAGACTTTCGGTTTTAACCATCTCAGGAGGCCTCTTGGTAAATTTACCAAAGTTTTGACCCCTCTTGACAACAAATTTCGATTTCCCTCCAGGGCTCTGCGTAGCTGCTGTGAACTTTGGACTCCTGGCCTTAAATTTAGATACTTTAGGTTCACTTGCTTCCTTGGCCATAGTTCTACTTTCCCTCGTTGATCTCCGAGTTTCCAATTCTTGCTCTCGAAGAGAATTTGCTTCCCCTAAAGACTTAGGTACAGCTGCCTTCCTTAGCTTACCCACCTTGGTTACAGATTTTTTTGGTAACGTTTTTAATGAATCATCAGTGGGATCTGTTTGTGACTCTGTGATCTTAGGCTGTTCAGATGGTTCTTTTTCAACTTGAGTAGGTTTTGAAGCGGCACTCAATGATTCATTATCTGATTTCGTCACGGATATCTTAAAGGTAGTCTTTTTCCTTACTATATCTGACTCCAACTTAGGTTCTAAATCTATTGGATATATATAGGAAAAAAAATTAATAATTGATCTGTATCTCTCAAAATTTATCCTATCTATACATTCTTCATTTAAAATATCCGTAGATGTCAAATACTATACCAAACCCATTTTCTAAGCATACGTAATTCTTATTCTACTAATGAATACTTTCTAAGTCACATACAAATCATTTTATTTTTTAATACATTATCTCACTTCCGCTTATCTGACTTGTACTTGATTCGGGTTGTTGTAATCTCTCAGGTGGTGTTACTTCTGTTTTTTTGGGAGAAATTATGGTAACCTGTTTAGATCTTTGGTCTATTTTATCTGTTTCTTCTATACTTTTGGGTTGCATTGTGCTTTTTGGTTTTGGAGATTTCTTGACATAAAATTTTGTGACTTGTGTAGCTCCTTTTGTACTTGTTTTAGGCTCTTCTTTAGGCTCTTCCTTAATTGGTTTCATATCGCCTTTTTGTTGTAAAGGTTGTATTATAGCATGATATACTGCAGGGTTAGGTACCATAATTGGTTTATCATAAAATCCCTTAATTTCTTCACCCGTTGCTTCATCGATGAGTGGGATAAATAAGCGACCAGCTGACGTTATTTTTTTGTCAGCATCAATAATTTCTCCATCAAATGTTATATCAGGAGGCTCGACACTCCATTCATATAGTAAATCCTTAGCATCATCACTAATCACCATCTGTGGTTCCGCTTCTTTGTATACAATCTGTCCCCTCTCCATCCTTGGTACATTAACAACAGGTAATTTCTTGATTTCGGAAGATATTTCTTGTTGAAATTCATAGCTAGAGGCTAATCTTAATACATCAAGAGTCGTTTTTTCAACAGATATAAATGGCAAAATAGCCGTTGATGGGACAAATAGGCTACTCCAGGACTCTCCATATAAACACCTAATTCGAGAAACCGATCTTTCCACAGGCTGATGTGTTTTAAAGTTTTGTTGATCAACACTAAATTGATTATAACGATATGCATCTAAGCTAGGCATGCCCGCACGTTTTAGTAATGGAGATTTTATCCCAAGCTGAGTCACCAAGTCTAATAATTTATTATTATAATAATAACCTTCCATTCCACATTTATTAATGAAGTATGCCTTTTTACAAGCCGAATCTAGGTCATCCTGACCCTTATCTACTGCTATAATTTCATCGGGATTTTTTTCTGTGTTTTTTAGCTCCTTTTTAAGTCGTTTCATCTCAAATTGCTCATAATCACGTATAAGCTGTTTAGGAAAAGGCAATATAAAGCAAATTAGGATAAGTAAATATTCAGAACTAAATATTGATTGATTTTCTATTTAATTTTTACTAAAAATTAAATTAACTTATGAAATGATCTATTGAAAAATCTTATTTAACAGACTACATTGTTTCATTTCAATAGATTGTTAGTATATTGGATTGTATTATACTTTATGTAAGAAATCAAATAAACTAAAAGTCTATTTAAGCTTAACCTTATTCTATATATGAAAAATTTGTGAAATATATTTTATTTGACTTTTCAACACGACACTTGTTTCAGTTATTCTTAAAAAGGATGATCATACCTCATCTATCATATACTTTATGACTTGAGTTTGAGGATGCCTAACACCCAAAGTCTTCTTTCTAAATTTGTAAACCTCATTATACGAAGCAATTGCATTAGAAAAATTACCAGCTTGATGCTGAACACATCCCAATGCTAATATGATTGACTTGATTAATTCCCTTTCACGCTGAGGATCGTTTTTCAGTCCTATCCCTAATGCTATTAAATAATTCTCCGATGCATCCACTGGCCGACCTGATACATCATAATCCAATAAAATATTATGTGCACTTAGACTCTTAATTAGTTTCCAAAAATTTGAAGAATAGTAATTCTAGTAAATCTGAATTACTCAATACCAACAAACATAATTCATACATAAATTAAGTACAATGAATCTTAATCAGTTTTCTAGGCTCAATTTATCTACTTCTCAGAATTCAGAATAACTCAATGAGCTATTTTCTTAGTTCAACAGACACACTACTACTTTCTAACATTTGAATAAGCTAGTTTGAATAGTCAACTTTCTAGAGCATTGTTATATTTACAAAATAGGAAATTTAGATTTTATTTACAAGAAACAAAAGTTGGATATGAAATTGTATTTACGGAATTACTATAGTAATACTTACCTAACAAACGCAATAATAACCCTACATTACAATATGCTTCAACCATCAACTCATAATCTTTCGTGGCTTGTCGATCACCTAACAATTTTTTCCTCAAATCCAATACCTCAATTGCAAGAGGTAATGCCTTTAAGTACATACGGCCCTTTACAAAAAACAATGCAGCTTGCGATAGCACAATTGTAGTTTGTAAGCTATCTTTCCCATAAATTTCACGATTCAGTGAAACATATCTAAATCAAGAAATTATTAATATTTCACTAACTTGGATGACAAAAAATATTAACTACTTACTTATCATAAAATAATTCCGCTTTATCTTTATCACCATAACTAGAGAATAATTCTGCTATTATATGCACTAATGTTAGTAAAACATGATTCTCACACTTTAGGGAAGGTCTTGTTGTAAATGTAAATTTTTCTTTTTGACCTTCTTCTTTCATCTTAGAATAATCTAATATTGAATTTTCAATTAGATACTGTAACTCCTTCAAATAGATCAAACCATCCTCCTTGGCATCAGTTAAACAATAGCACTTTGCTAACAGCAACAATTCTGCAGCCTAAAAGATTAAATGATAGGTAATATTTTCATTTGCCTTTTTTAAGCAGATTCAATAAGCTCACACATGTATTAATTAGATGAGTTGGGTTTTATATGATTGATAGCTAATTAGAAACAACTACTTAATAAGTAAGCTTTTGTACCACAACTTACAATAAAATATGCTCGTAAATTCCCTAAATATATATTAATTTTTCTAGTTTAGTTTCTAACATAATTTTTATTTGTCGTTACAATATGGAATTCTTAACTCACCATCTCACCCTGTATACCTTGACCAAAAGTTTGGATGTAATAAGTCTTGGCTAATTTATAAGAGTTGAAGGCCATTAATAAAGCTTCGAAATACATGTGATCTTGATAACATATTATAGCTCTACTTCTAAGCTCAGCCCTTAAATTTTGTAGTTCACTTTTTTGTAGCGAGCCACTAGAAATTTCAATAGTCTTGAGCATCTGTTAAAGTTTAACAAAAATTGAACTTATCATTACTCCAAAAATTGTTTGAGAAATCTGGGATTATGTAGTTATTTAAGCTTTTGAAACAAAATAATATCCAGTTTTGGGCTAAATGTGTTATTAAGAATTAATTCAGTTCCACTAATTAAGTTAAAGATTTGAGTTTTTATGAAATTATGATATCATTTTGTCAGTTTGTGTCTTATTTCAACTCAACTGAGCTGTTTATTTTGGCTCAGTCTCACTCTTGATTGATTCGATTTGCTAATACTTTCTAGTGAATAGCTTACAAACTTTTCAAACATTTTTCATTATTGATGTTTATTCATTTGATATTACCTTAAGCGCTTTCTCCAAGATTGGATAATCATCTGATAACCTATATAACTGATGTGAGGGATCCTGATCATTAATGACATCTATGTATTTCGATTTCCCAGCTTCTCTGAAGTTTATAAGCTCATGCTTTAACGGTGAGCTTAGTGACTGTATGTTCTGTTCAACATTTGGCTTTAAAGTGCTAGCTAGAACACTTTTTGGTAGTTCAACTCCTTCTAATGTGCTTGTGGCAACAGATGGGGTGGAACTTGAGGTGGCTTTAACTAAATTAAACAAGAATATGTTATAAATTATGCTACTTTTTAAATGCAATTTACATCATTTAGAGTAAAATTAGGAACAAATATTACATTTCTCATGAAAACTAAATAATTAATCAAATGTAATATTGCAAAATTCCCACATATCATTATACTTTTGAAAATCGATAAATTTTAACATAAGATCTCGTGAGTGATTATAATTTTCATAATTTATCTCAAAGTTGGACTGGATTTTTTATCTTATTTCTAAACTCCTAAAATCTTGATTCACCTGGTGGAACTTTTGCCGGAGCTTTGGTTGCTTTGGATTTAGGTGATTTCGGTTTCATCATACAATGATCTTGCACCCTCTGGAAGTACAGTGTAATCCCTCCATTGTCAATAACGTCTGAATCAATTATATCCATCTTAGTTTTATTTTATTATCTGAAGTTTTATTCCGAATTTTATCTATTAATCTAGAGTATCCTGCGAGAATTGGAATTCCTCGCACTTTTTATTTTATGATTTTCATATTGAATCAATGATTGCCAAAATGTCTTAATACTGTGCCTAAATTCCTCAAATATCACTCTAAATGTATCTCCCCGCTTGAAATTAATTGATCTAAAAGCATGTTTACTGAACTTCAAATTATAGGGTTTTAAGGTGTAGAAATAGCATAACAGAAAAAGGGCTTTAGAGTATCTTTATAATATTATATCACTTCAAACATGTATATATATATATATGTATTTAATATAGCTTTAAAGTTTCACACTACTATATATCATTTAATTTGTCATGCAATGCTTGAGGAACTTTATGATTTCATAATAGAGTTTAATGCTTTGACATAGGTTTTAGACTGATTATAAGATTATCAATTATGAATATCTAGTATTTCTATCAAGTCGTTAAACTAGTAACATCCGAGCTCGTAATTTATTCTTAAATTTATTTTTCTTAACATAAGCAAAGTGGAATTAATTAACTTTAAATTTTTATTAGAAATAAGAGGAGATTTGGTGCACAAGAACTTACACTTATTTAGCACAGAATTAGATATTACAAAGGGTTTTAGTTTAAGTTTTTCTCTTTTGCTAATTAATTAATACACAACATGATTTCAGTAGTTTAATACTGTTGCTTCAACCTTCAAGCCTACTCATAAGCATGTTTAGCTTTTGACACCTAATTTTGCCAAAATTTTGATTTTTTAATCAACAAAATTACATTCACTATTTATTTTGTCACGTATATAATACTTGGGAATGATTGAAATAATATTCAATACTTGAAACTCACAAACCCAAATAAGCAATTACTAACCAACTGTCTGACTACCTAGCTAGAAAGGTTATATTATGACTTTTCTCTAGTGAATTAAAGTTCTCACTCTCTATGCTCTATGTTTGATAATGTATAATCTACATCTGTTTAATATACCATGCAACATAAGTGTGATTCGAGATTGAGCTAATCTTTATTAGCCTCGAATATTTTCGAAATGTTTTGACCAAAACTTGATAAATGTTCAACTTGTTTTTGTAAAAACTAATACATCACATATGCCCTCATGAAAAATTAGTAGATGTGCCTCTTTAATAAGCTTAATTGTAAGTTTTAGTTGCCTTAAGTTGCAATTTTCCCCTTTAGAATTTACATGATATACGTATACTCAATTGGAGAAGACGAGTATCTTTAAAGCATATTAATGTCAACATACAATAATTATCAATAGTATTTATTTTTGAGATTCGAGGTTCTGGTTTTTAACAAAAAAAATGTTTAATAATTTTTGTTCAATAATTTTGATAAATAAATAATTCTGGTAGATAAAGGGTGCTCAATAGTGATGAATATCAATGATAGGCTTAATTATTTTAGAAAGTTAAATGATAATAAAACCTGTTATTTTGAAAAAATTAGAGAAAATATGGAATATAAATGAAATATAGTGCCATTCTAGAGTCAAGAGATTTTTAAAAATTTATAAACCTATTAAAAAGATTATAAGATTTAGTGCTATACTAAAAAATTTTTAGAATATAAATTATTCAAAGAAGCTTCAATTAAATTAGATGTATAATTTATGTTTAATATGCTAGAGTAGAAGCACACTATAGGTTATATAATTATTATCATATTTATGAATATTTCATAAAATTCTTATAATTTGAGTAATGAGCTTCAAATAGGGTAATGTGTATGTAGAAATCATTTATAGTATCTTAAAAATTTACAAAATAAAAATCCTCCTTATATAATAGTATAGTAGAAAGTTTGGACGATATTAAAAAACAGGTGGTGTATAAAAAAATTGTGAATTATAATATAAATTAGGACTTTAATTATCTAAGTTCCAGGCTTGTATTTATCGGATCCACAAGTGTAGCCATTTCAAGTTTTGGATTTGATGGAATCACACTGATGAAAGGTTGTCCAGGATTTCCGTTTTGAGACTCTGATAAAGAGATGTTAGAATTACTAGGTGTGGATGAAGCAGCTGAACGAAAGTTGTTATTATCAGTGTAGCATGGTAAAACAAATTCAGGGGATTGAATAGCTTCTAAAGCCATATTGTGGATTTTCAGAGCCTCTTCATTATGGTTAGAGATACCCCTCATTTTCATAGCATTGCTCAGTCCAGTCATTTCAAGTCTTCCAGGTTCTTTAAAAGCTGTAAGAGGAAAGCTCTCACCAATCTTTTCAACCTGGCAAAAAATATAATTCACGCATACCGGGTGTAGTTGTAAGGGTATATAAAAAAGAAATAAGCAAGTAAAGTTTATCTTATTTGCTCCAAAATATTCATTCTCGTTATCTACTGTTATGAACTATATTTGAGGTGCTCAGGATTATGACGAGTTTGTAAAAGTGCCTTGTATATTTTTACTTTAATATAGTAATATAGAGATAGAAATTATAAACAAGTTATATACCGAAGAAAAATGGCCAGGATTATTTTCCCATAAAATCCGAATTACATTCCCATATTTCGATATGAATTGCTCATCGTGAAATGTCTTTTGCTTTCGGAAGAGTTTATCGTAAATCTGTTGATAATTAATTGAAAATTGTTAAATTAACCTTATTAATCATAAGAATAAAAATCATTCTAGTTTATGTTAGAAATAGGCACTAATTTATCAGTGAACATATTTTCCAACAGTGTAAATTGGAAATAATGCTCAATGTGGCCGAGTTTTTGTAGGTGTTAAATTGAATAAATTAAAAAACTCCTACTTCCACGGGCATATTGTATAAAATGGAAAGTGCACGAATTTCTCGATCGTCAGACCATTCTGAAAAAAAGTACATACAATAATTGGGGATGGGATTATCAGAAAGAGTGGCTTATTACCTCCATTTTTAGCTATTTTCTCCAAGTATTTGTCAAAGTCGCAATTAGGAACATCTCTCTCATCGATAAAATTTGCAAATTCATCCCTCATAACCCTCTGTAACAACATTGAAAAATTTGTATAAGAATCTCAAAATTGAAGTTTTAAAATTACCATTAGCTCCACTGTCATTAGGCGAATGTAGCTGCAATGTAACTCGGTACTATAGAGCTAGTATAGGACAAAAAAATTGCGAGCGAAATAATTAAATAATCAAATTTTATTATTTACATTTATAATAGTAAAACATTGATATAAGTGCAATTTAAAATTGTTACATATATTTTGCTTTAAAACAGATTAAAAATTCAATCACTACTTGATCAGAGAAAGCTCGGAATAAGCAATTCCCATCGCCACAACAAGTTCTTTTTGCATATTTTGGTAAGAAAAAATCCCGGATAGTATGTGCTATTGTTTTATCTGAAAAGAAGTCAATAAAATGTTTTGGGAAAGATCAGAATTAATTGGAAACGTTATGATGTATACATAAGGGTAAAGAAAAATAATAATCTTCGTAAGAAGCTTTTAGTCTGTGAAATTCTATGCCTCAAAATAGTTCTTGTAAAGATTTAAATTTAAGTTATTCCAAATAAATACTGCTTTGTAATTGTAAATTTAATATTTGTAATGACGTCATAATAAGTTTCTTTCAAAATATGCTGAACAGATGTTGTAGAAATTGAGTGTAATCATTAAAAAAGCAAATTAGGTAGGACAACCATCCATAGTTGTAAATTAAGCAAAGTAACACGACGTATAAACGAACTTTATACGAGCTAAGCCAATTGTAAAGTATTTTTGTTTTTAGAATTTTTTTATTTCACCAAATTACTTTATAATTTATAAATGAATGCGTGTGTAGTCGAAGCTTACATGGTAACAGGGATTTTTTTCGATTATGTTTTAATAAAGGCATGCTGAAGTCGTATAAGGTTTAGAAAAGTATTTTCCAAAAATAACTAGATGTATATATATTGATTATAAATTCAATCGAATTAATTAGTATTTTATATTAAATTGGGTGTATATGAATGGATATACAATAATATTTACAAGGTGATTTTTAATGATAGATTAAAGGGAAACATTAACCAAGTTTTAATTTAATAAATATAACAGTTATAAGTGAACCACTGTAAATAAGTTTTTAAAAGTTGCTTCTAAAGAAGCTCAGTCAGGGGTGTTTGATAAAAGGGTGTAACTTACAGTGCTTATGCATTCAATTTTATCATGTAATTATAAAGGTAAATATGAATGCTCAACATGTAATTAAGATCTTAACGGTGCTTCTATTTGTTTACTATTAATATATATTTCTTTTTATTTAACATTTATATATAATAAATACTTATCATCTAATAATAAAAACAATTAATGGAAATTTTAGTCTACGAAAATGTTTTAAAGTATATAAGTATAATTAACAAGGTACAACTTTAAATTATAAACGTTAAACCTAATTTTTAAACAGAAGGTACGTTTTGTTAGGGTACGTTAGCTATCTGTGTTGTTATTTTTTATGTTTTTATATGTTCTTAACTTTCTTGATTTGACCTATACATAAAAGTTAACTAATTTTAGGAGGTGTGCAATAAGTTAATTCAGTGTGCGAGATTTAACATAAATTTAAATAAGAATTTTAACTGAGATGCTTGCTCTATTTGAGATATCTCACTCGATAATTTTTTTGAAAACTTACACCACCAAGTGCTATAAAAAAACTTATTTTTAGTAAAAGGACTAAACATATCTATTCAATTTATGTCGAAGAGGCAAGCGCAGAATAAATAAATTTGACACACATATGCAAACTTTTACCTACTCAAAAAAGTTTATCTTGAAAATTTACTATTCTAGACAGAGATGTGAAGTTTTTCTGTCCATCGTGTTTACATAACTTTTGTTAAAATTTGAGCTAGTGTAGTGACCTCAAGCCAAAAGGCTTTATTAAGGTTATATTGTATACTAATTGTACCCTGGTTTTAGCTGCAAAGAGTTTAATTAAATTGTTCTATTGTTTGAAAATCACTGACTCATTCAGTTTACTCCTGTTCAATCCTCTAATGAAATTTGGTTGAAATTAAAGTTTGTGAATTTAAATTTGCGAGTTTAAGTTTTGTAAGATAAAATGCGTTAATTGAAATTGGTGGATTGAAAATTAAATTTCTAAGACAAAATATATCAAAACAAAATTAAGCAAAACTGTTAGCTAGTTGATAACACAACACACATGACACAAACATTTGCCCCTTAAAAGTAACAACTCACTAAAAGGTAAATAAAAGCTAGATCGAGCGTGGATAATGGGGAAATAGCATTTTCGGCACTTAGCTAGATATGAGTAAAGCTCTGGAGGAGAAAACTCGTTACTAAATTAAGCATGAAGTTCTACATCTAAAAGTCTCATCTTTCTCAAGTCTGGATATGAAAAAAAAGTTAATGAACTTGGCAAAGTTTTTTCATACATTTCATAAGCAATTCAGTCAACAATCTTGCTCAAATTTTTTTATCAAATAAAATTTTTTCTCTTCACTCAATACATATACATTCAATAAATACTTTCACTTTCTATTTTGAAATAACTTTACTTTTGGAAATTCTTCTAATATGGGCTGTATAATTTGTGTACCAAATGACAATGTAAGTTTACGTGATGACACTTGATTCATCAGAGAATGTTATTAGATTTAGATAGTTAGCCACCTATAATACTGAATGTATACAGAGAATTAAAACCTTGAATACATAATTGGCATGCATCATAAGTTTTGTAAGAAAAATCCTCTATGGATAGGGTATATAAGAACTTTTCGATGGATGGAGTTTATAAACTTTTCTTGATAAATGCGGTTTATAAAATTTTCTTGATATATGCGGTTTATAAAATTTTCTTGATATATGCGGTTTACAAAAATTTCACTTATTGACAATTCAAATGACAACTTTTTACTTGTTTATTTTGGATGCATACATACAATTTGTATATATCATATACCAATCATTCACAACTCAACTATTTAAATAATTTCAATTTTTTTAACTGTCTTTCAGGTATATATTGTCGAAAAATGTGGAAGATATGACTCTATTGCTTATCCTGGAATAAGCTTTGTTACTCCATGTACTATTTTGTTGATATTTGATATCTAACACATTATCATAACAATTCCTTTTTACCACCTTTAAAACTTTTATTATGACTTGAATCTATTTGATTCCATGAAATTATTTCAAATATTATTAATAAATAACCTTCACGCATAAAGGGTTTTATTAAGATTTGATTAAAAATCAAATTTTGATACTAGAAAACTTTATGATATCTCGAAATGAAATTTCCCTTTGCTACTTAGGTATTACTACCACTAGCGCACTCTCAACAAGAATTCAAAAGCTAGATCTTAAAGTTGAAACAAAAACTAAGGATAATGTTTTTGTTAACATTGAAATTTGGATCCAATATTGCATCAAGATGGATAAGTTATACGAAGCCAATTATAAGCTGGACTCACCAACAAATCAAATTGGAAACTATGTATTTGACGTAGTTCGATCATCCGTTCCGTTACAAACCCTTGATCAAGTTTTCGAAAGTAAGGATGACATTGCCCAAGCCGTTAGAAAACAACTAAAGAATACCATGGTTTGAAATACTTTAACATTGCATGCTTTACACTTTAACCCTAATTTTATTCCAAATTGTATACATAAAAGTAGTTTATTAGAATTTTCATCACCCAAAAAACTATGCTTAGATGGTATTTTTTTTTAATTTTAAAAGACACAGGGCTTTGCTTGAATATTATAATAATATCAAATTTTCAGCTACCTATAAAGATCACTCAGATTACCTCACTATTAAATCTTTCCAATGCTAAGGTTTATTCCTATATTGATTCAATAAATACAGGACAGCTTCGGGTATGACATTGTTAAAACATTGATTACGGATATTATACCTAATTCTAGGGTCATGGAAGCTATGAATGAAATAAATGCAAGCAAAAGAGATCGTCTTGCCGCTCAGGAACAAGCAGGTTTGTTTTAGGTTTTACTTGACAAAAAATACCATAAACAATTTTAATCCAAACTTAGTTAATTAACTTTAGGTGATTTAGTTATTTTGAAATTTACTATTTCACCTAAAAAAAATTTATTTGTATCTATTTATAATATTAACAGAGGCCGATAAGTTGCGTGCTGTTAAAATGGCTGAGGCCCAAGCAGAAGCTATGTTTTTACAGGTTTTGAAATTCAATTTACTATAGCATCTTAAATCAATAAATTCCTTTTAATTTTCTGTATTAGATTATTCTCTTCAATTTTGAATTATTATCACTCTTTTGGATTTTATCCTTGATACTTTAGTTAATTATTATTTTTATTATATACTGTTTTATTTACAGGGACAAGGTGTTGCACGACAAAGAAAAGCTATTCTTGATGGCTTACAGGAAAGTGTACAAGAGTTCTCACACGCATTAAAGGATATAAATCCTAGAGAAGCCCTCGATCTGGTGCTACTTACACAATACTTTGACACATTAAAGGCAAGCAATAAACTATAATAACAAATTTCTATATATACTTGCAGCTATAACCTTCAAATTTTATTAAATTACCACAAATTTCAGGAACTTGGATCATCATCAAGCAAGCAAACAATTTTCATTCCACACAACCCCGGATCGCTTTCCACACTTGCAAAGGAAATTAATGAAGGCATTCTTAATTGATAATGGTTCAAAGTACACGAAGAATGCTTTTTAAAATCTTCTATGCTAAATTATCGCAATTTTATTTTATAGCCCTTTTATGAATTTGTAAATATATTTCTCCAAAAATTGGAGATGACAAAGCAACTAACAAAGTTTGTTTATTATATTATATATTACTAAAATATACTATTCAAGAAGTTCCCAACTTAATTTACTTGAAATTACCTATTTTTTAATTTTAAGCTTATATAATGCTGAAAACTTTTTTCGAGATAAATGTGTTTTTTCCTATCTAAGTCTCGAGAATTAAATATCCAAAACAGTACCATGAACATGATATACCAATCTTGATTTGATTTAAATTAAAATTATAAAATTAATCAAATATTTGAAACAATTTTATTGATCAGTTAATAAGAGTTTCACTTGACTACTTATGTAACTTCTAATAATAACTTATTGAGAGATCAATATACACTTTTCAAACGTATTTGTTGTGTTTAAAATTTTATAATCCAAGCTTCTTTATGTTTAATTTCCAGCACTTTAACTTATGCTTTTAGATCTTCGAATCTTAGACTTTGGCGTAAAATCACTTTTACCATTGTTGGCCTTTTTTATAACATTTTGCTGCTTCATAAACTTCTCTTTTTTGGGTAATTTCTGTGTATTTTCAAATATGGTTGAATTGAAGCCTCTTGCAATATTAATTAAGTTTTGTTTTATAGAATTCATTATGAGTGAAAGAAATTGACTTGATAAATGAGGCAGGGCAGATTAAGTAATTACCGAGAAATTTTTGATTCCTTTTAGAAAAGCATAAAGTAATTCATAAAAAATTCACAATATAGCCAAAATTAAAAATAGAAAACTTTCAAAGACCTTTAATAAAATAAGTTCCAGAATTATAATTTTTCTTAAATGATTTTGTTTAAAATATAGCAGTTAAAATTAAAGAAATTGTTGAAAGCTATTAATATAACTACAATTTAAGTTTCCTACTCTATGTATTCATTATTGTGTAAATTGTGCAAACTGGTTAGCTAAAAATTTTCGTTTTTTCTATTAGTACCAACCTGACACTAAGTTTAAGGGAAATGGGTTTAGCAACTTATGATAGATCAAAAATGATAAGTACAATATATTATATTATTATATAATTTTATGGAGTTTTTATCTTTAAATAACTTTTCAATTAGTAGGTTCATTATTGTATAACGTATTGCTAATGATATATATTGTTATCGATTATACCTATGATAAGGAAATAAGTCTCCTGTTGACCCAAATAATTATTTTGAAACTATTAGTTTTGCATCTAAAGAAAGAAATTTAATAACTTGTTAAGATTTGCTAAGATTATTATTTATTTGGGATCATGAACTAAAAAATAATTTAATAAAACAGCTAAATTCTTATTAGTTTCAACATTTTTATCCCGATTTACAGAAATACTATTATAAATATAAACATGTTACAAGCTTCAAAAGCTAATCTTGTTACACATTTTACGTCCAAAAGTTTAGAAATACGACAACATGAACTAAATTATTGGTTAAATGTGTTTAAAAAATTTGCTATTCTCTCTGCGTTTTTGGGTGGTTTTGCCTCAACTGTTTTATTAAAAGGTCACAAATTAGACGCAAGTGAATCATTTTCCTTAATATATATTTTGGCTACTACAGGAGCTCTTGGCTTCAATCTAGTTTTGTTAACAATATCAATAATGTGTTCTTTATGGGCCCCTGGTAAAGCACTAACTGGGCAAGGACAAGATGCTTATCAGATTGTAGGTATTATTACTTTGTACAAAAATTAGTGAGCTTAAAACTTTTATTTTCTAAAATATTATGGCATAGTCATAAAAGCAATGGCATAGATTTTCTATATAGTAATCACTACATAACAAATCGATCATAGTTAAAATTTAAATAACTCAAGAAATTACTTCTTATGATCACTTTAAAAGCTTTGACATTAAGCATATTTTAACTTGAAATAGATATGTTTTGATGAAAAACTAAATACTGAAAGTTTTTAATCATATATGTACCAAAGTGTGCTTCAATTGATAAAGAATTTTTGTTATAATTCAATTACGGAAATAAAATATTTAGCTCAAGAATTTATTGTGATTTTATCAGGTAATAGAATTAATGGAAAGAATGTATGGAGTTTCAATCTTACTCTTCAAGGGAGGTCTATTCCTATACCTTATAACAACTTTAATGTTTTCTATGTGCTTATTCAAATTCACAAGCTTCTTAATCATTCTCGCTACTGGGATGGTTTTTGCCTATTTTATTTTCCGGCATAGTCTTTCTTTAATAAGGAAATTTAGTGTCGATAGTTTCATTTCAGGGGCATTGCGGGGAAATAGGATTAATAACATTGGTGAAGAGTTGTCGTCATCAAAAGATCCGACTCTAAAAGGCTCTACTTTTAATTTGGAGTTTAGCAACTTTATTTAAAAAACAGGAGATTACCCTCTCGGCATGATATTCATTTTCACTTATTTATGGGATATTGTACACAATAAGTTATCAAGTATAAAAAAATGCTTAAGCTCATTGAGCAGTCTTTCTAATGCAACACTCAAGTTGTGCAATTTGTGCATGAGTACAAAAATTTTATATTTTAAACCAAAAACATGCTAATTGTAATTATGGTGCATAATTTGATGTGTTGAGATTAACAAGTTTTAACATTAATTACAATGAAATAAGTCAATTATGATTGAATTTTGATTAAAGAAACTCTTTCTAAAACTTTAAAGTTAACATAAATAAGTTTTGGGTAGTTGTATAAACTACATAAGCAACTAAATTATCCTTTTTGAAGAAAAATTTGCAAACACCCAAAGAAGTTTTACATAAGCAAACACATATATAACTTATAATCAATGTCACCCTCCTAACTCAATTCACAAGGTAACTAGAATTCGATTATTAAGGATCGGGTGATATTGTCTCGCTTTGCAATTATAAACAAAATTCCTTGTATATGTACAGTGGAATGATTGATTTCCTATATTTTATTGCACACAAAATCCATTATTTCCTGATAATAATTGAGCTGTTTTTGTTCTAATTTTATTCGAATTTATATTCCCAGTCTGAATACTTTACACATTTAGGTATCCTACCTTAATCATGGCTAATAATATATAATCGCTAATAATACATAATGGCTAAATATTTGATATATTCAAGCTTGACACACACACGCACTCCATAAAGTTTTATCTGACAAATCTAATCAAAACTTGTGTTTTTTATTTTATGTTTACTTATAATACTACCTACCAACGAACTAGAGCTGAGGGTGAATTAGATCGTGCAAAGGCACCACTGCGTTAGTGGTTTAAATAATATCACTAGTTAAAAAGTAATCAGCAGTAGTAGGTATATCTCTTCATACTGAACGAATTAAAACCTCTACAGTATAAACTGCAACAGTTTTAACAATTCTGTTGATCAAACAGTAATTATTAATTGACATTTTTGATATAGAACGATTAGACTTTAAACATATCAGCACATACACAATAGACCACTTAAGCACTACAACCAGGGAATTCGAATTTTTGGTAGTGGTATAAAAATATCATTACACACCACAACAGAGCTAGCAACTAATATAGAATAAATGACGATTTACTTCTTCAATGCTTCACTGTTTGTAACAATACAAAACATTCATTCAGTATAAAACAAGGAGAGTAAGAATATTGTAATAAGGTGTATAATATTATCTTTTATAATGCCTCTTCTTAAATTTTTCCAATAAAACCCATTTTAATGGATAGAAACAGATAATAAGAGTTCACGCTATTAAATTATGTCTAACACACTAAATAATACTCGAATTAAATTAAATCTGATCTCATGAACAAGTGGGTTTACACTTTTCTACAAAACTATAAAGCTTATGACATTATTATTTTTTATTTTCAAAAGCTTCTTCAATTAAAAATGTAATGAGATCCATTTCAAGCGCAAACTGCATTATAAAAACATTCAATAATTTTTCCTGCATATCATATATATATTTATAAGTCAAACTCACTAGGCCTCTCATATCGCATACCTCAATACAATTTTACAAAGAAGCTCAGACATCACGTGTTAGACATAGTTAGATCCCTATAATGGTTTCATCTGGAATAAGACTCCAGAGAAACTACTAAAATGCACTATTCTTATCTCCATACCTCTTGGCACATTAACAAACCAGAATTAATACAAAATTAACTTTGCACTGTAAACTGATTTGCACACTCAAATCATATAGGCATCTACCATTTTTCAATATGGCTGTGACAGGGTTTAGTACTGACCCTAAGATTGGTGTGAATGGGAGTAACGTTAACAATACCATGCTACCGACATTTCCACTGACAAAAAATAACATTTTCCCCCAAAGTACACCACATATTTCGTTAACACCTTTTAATACTATGGAAAATAACAAAATTTTACATCATTCTATTAATTACACCAGAGAGGATCCGAGTAGTAAGTGTCTATACATTGGAGATGATTCCTTTTCTAAATACTTTGGAACATACCATATCTTCCTCACTTATTGCGATAACAATCAATTTCTGTAACTTGGTGAATATCATGTTTAAACAAGAATTTCATTTTGTCTGATTTTTTAAAATTATATCTTAAAAATGATTTGCTGCAAATTCTTTATCCTAAATTTAATTTATAAATTTTTGTTTTGAATCACTCGAGTTATGATCTCAACCTCAACAACAGATTCAGATAATACTGCAGTTAAAAGTCCAATAAATCCAATCCCAAATGGAACTTTACACAATCACAATCAACCAAGCCCTGGTTAGCAATACACAATAGATGTTTAAGAATTAAATTATATATTTACTGAAGCCCTCTCAAATATTATCCACATATTATAAAATTGAAATGAAATAAATTTATGTTATTTATTACTCCCTGACAGAAATTTCAAAACCTAGTTGCAGTAGCTCCCCTTCAAGGTAATTCTATTCTATTTTATGTTTAAATTAAGACAATTTATTTGATCATGAATCTAGGCACGCAAAGGAAAGATCACTTTTACATTCTATCATAAGTCTGATTGAAAAATTAAAGATTAGTGTAATAAATGAATTAGCTGATTGCAATTCCATTGAAGATTCTGCTAAAGAGGTATATGTTACATATTTATATTTTAGATAAAAATCCTGTCGATAAGAAGAAACATTTATGCTATATTTACACTATTTTACTGAACTCTATCTAACTTTAATATACATTAATCTAGATATAGTTTTCTTCATCTTACACTAGCTATTTTTACATTTTTATCTTAACTCATAATTATAAAAGCTAGTTAGTAGTGGTTGTAAGTATTATATATATCTTATACACTCTTCGAAGGCTGAACAAACCTTACATGAACTCTTCACTCATCAACAAGAAGCTAATTTGAAATTACAATCTTGCGCTGAGCAATTACAAATTATAAATGAAAAACATAGGATTTATACGGTAAATTTGAATACAATTATATAATGACCTGATCAAAAGTCTTTGTGTATAATTTGAATTTAGGCAGATCAAATAGCAGAATCAGAAAATAATGTTCTAGAAGAAGTTCTAGAAAAACTCACAATAGGTTAGTTTAGTCCTAAATACAAAGTTTTTTAATTCGATGATTATTTTTTATTTAATAGGTCTCCAGACAGCAACGATTGCATTATATCATTCTCCAAAAGAAAAACCGAAGCAACAACCTATAAAGAACAGCCTTAAAAAGTCTGTTTCACAAAATCTTAAACCACTAGAAGTAATTTTTATTTACAATATGATTATCTTAAATTATTTATGAGATCCTAAAATATCTTTATAATTGATTTAAAACTTGTCAAATTTCTTTTCAGGAATTTAAAAATTTGATCCCATTAGGAGTATCACCCGTCACAGGAGATTCTTCTGAAATTTGTTCTCAAATTATTGAGAAATTACAGGTTGATTTGGCAGATCTTAACAATTTTACTTTAGTTATAATTTATAGAAATTGAGATGGAGTAAATTAATGCATTGTTTTAATCAAGACCTAAATATATTAATTTTAGATAATTTATTGAATATTATGAAGAAACTTAACTTTTAAATATTAAAATACTTACCCATATATACCTTATGCTTCAGGTATTACGGTCCTATCAAATGGAAAATGTTGAAAGAATGAAGAGACATCATATCAATACTAAAGAAACTCAGGTAACTACACAAAAGAAATCTCAGAGCAATGATATTCTTTTTTCTAATGCTTTGTTATAAATAACTTTTTGTAGAGGCAAGCAACTGTGCAAAAAAATGAATACAAAGAAACTATTGAGAAATTCAAGATGTTTGAAAGACAACTAAAAGACAAAAAGAGCTTGGTATGCTTAAATAAAATCTAATTTTTCAGCATATAACTAACAAATATTTGAATAAATTAATCACTTTAAAAGTTAACATATTTAATAAGCAGTCCCTTTTAGATTTTAGTCTTGTCATTTTAATTTTAAAGTCATTTCACCGACTATCTTATGATCAAGTATTATCTAGAAAGTCTTTTAAATATTTCAGGTTGAGCATCTCAGTGGAGAAGGAGAATATAGCAATTTAAGTGCTACATATCTTCAAGAACTTTGTAGAATTATAAATAAAGCTTCTCGTAAAATTGTGACAGAACTTGCTCTTAGAGATATACGTGTCAGAAGTAAGTACATTCTAATTTATAATATGTTAAGCTCCTCCATATAATTTTTTATTTTCCATTTATTAGATGCCCAATCCAATATAACAACTAGCCATATCGATAAGGAAAATTGTTTAGTATGTTTTGAAAGGAAATGGTCAGTTAACTAACTCTCTTTCGACGATAATGATAATATTTAGGAAATTCAATCAAGATCATTATACTGTTTAACAAATTATATATATGCAAAATTCTCTTATGTAAAATCCCATTGAATCTTTGACTTTCTATCTTAGCTTATACATTCATTCATTATTTATGAAGCTAAATCTTACCCATGTTATGAAATTTCAAATCTATTTCCTTTTTTACATCTTAATAAAATAGGAACACTACTTTGTCACCATGTGGTCATTTACTATGTAACGAATGCAGCGAGAGATTAAATTTTTGCCCTCAATGCCGAGCCAAAATAGAATCTAGGCAGAAATGTTTTCAACCATAAATAACTATATATGAATATATTAACTGTTTATCAACTTCGGTGAAAGGACCGAGAGCGATTGGTACCTTATAAAATACTTTTATTTTTGAACAAGGTAGTATAGGAACCATAATAAAATGTTATATGATATATAAACTACCATAACTTTCGAGAAAAAAAACGTCTTATAGTCGTGAGTATGTTATCAACTCACTAATTATTACTAGTTGATGCTCTTCTCTCCAACCCTGATACTCATCTCGAAGCAATTCATTTTTCTCTTTGTATTTATAATTATACTTTGGGGGGTTGTACCAGTTCACTAAATCTCTAAATCACCAACTTATTTAGAAATGAGCCTAATGATTTTTGCGTATACAGTTATCCAGACAGTTAGATAAACATTCAACAAATTCTTGAGAAGAAAAATTTTTATATCTTATCTGCTGCTTATTTATTATATAAGTTTTATTTTATATCATATTTATTTAAATGGAAAATACGCTATTTGACCCGAATATAATTAATCAATCATCAATGATTAAATGCCTGTTTTTACGTCTTGTCTTATAATAACTCCTGCTCACTTTTAATTTGGGGAATTTTTCTGTTCTTTAAAAATTTGTAATTTTGACCATTTTTTTATTATCCATGTGTAATCAAACATTTCCTGAAATTGAGTTAATTTATCGACTTGAATTATTTGCTTATTATGATAAAAAAATATATAGACTGTCATACTATACATCAAATATTATCCATAGATCCTTAACAAAATCTGCAAGTTGATAAACACTAAAATAACACATTAATTATTTAGTAATCCACTATTAAATTATAAAATAGCTAAGTCCTAACTTGCAATTAATATCACAGTTTTTATAACTAAATTGATTAGTTGAATCAAAGCATAGATAAATTAGACTATTATATTTAAATTAGAGCAATTTTAATTAACAAGTTTTGTGCTTAGAAATTTAGTTCATAGGTAAACTTTATGTTACTTTGGGTCATATTGATCAGACAATGAGTATAGTATTTATCTGAACTTAATTACAGCTAACTTGAAGTGTTTCATGTTATAAAAACAAGTTAAATGTATTGATTGATTTATCAAATTCTACTATAACTATTGCTTTTTATTTATGACTTTGAAGATCAGTTGCATCGTGTGACTTTACATCTCATATGCTTATATTTATATTAATCAAAATCCTACCCTATGAAAATCAAAATAAATGTTTTGGTTTTAGGTATAGATTTTTAGAGCAATATTTTATTTTAAACTTGCTACACAATATAGGATCACAGACTTAAACAATGTATGTTTCTTATGCTATCTAAAATATTAACACTTTTACAAAGATACCAACAAAACCTTCATTAACAACATAAAGTCAAAAAATTATCACATTAAATTAGCATATGATTTGCACTACATGCTTCCAAGTTGATTATAGCTAAACACCCTTGAAAATTATCTATCTCGAGAAATGGACTATAATTACTTCACAGTTGGTTATAATTATCACGCTGGTTTATATATATATATATATATATAAACTAGTCACTTATTAAGAATTTAGATGCTATCGCATTAGGAATCAAGTTTCTCTAATATCCAGAATAAAATATTTATATCTATATATGAGAGAAGATCTAATAAGGCCCCAAAACTTGATTTTATGACTTTGCTAAGCTGAATAGCATCATTCTCTTTACCCCTATAAACGAAAGACTATATTCACAGCTACATGTATTTATGTCTTAAACTTATATAACCATCATAAGGGTTTTTAGTAAGCTAGGCTGGAATTCACAAGGCATTTAGTGATCGCCTATATTGAAAATTAAAGGTGGCCAATGCTAGAGCTCTTCCCTAAACTCTTTAGCTAGCCAATATCATCATTCTTAAAGTAAAATAGACTATTCTTCATAACCTTACAAGGATAACAATATCCGATATGATGTTTCTCTCCAATCTGTGTTTCGGACCACCTAAAAACCCGAGGTAACTTGAATTAATCTCAATATTCATTTATAGCTACTTTTAATAATTAAACTTAGTGAAATTTAGTCACTATCTGAAAACTCATCTAAACTAGGATAATACTGGAGGGATTATTTGTAAGATATTACTAAAATAGAATTTACAAATCTATGACGATGAATTGATATGAGAGCTCCGCTCCAATGTATATGAGATAAAACTGCAATTTATAAAACCTTTAAACCTCCCTTAATTGCACTAATCTTTTCTCCAATATAGCAATATTACTTAGAGGAATAATCTTAATAGATATCTAGATAAACTAGAATCTATTTGAAAATAATAACAATATTTATAACGGTTTTTTAACACAAATAATTCCCCACTAATTTTCCACAGAAATGTATTTTTCCCATGGCAAATTTTGAGCATTCACCAATCTGGAGCTTTTTTGGAGAAAAATAGGTTGGCATTGAAGGTACCAATTAATTTAACTAAACTCGAAATCAGAGAATATTTACGTAAAATATATGGTGCCCGAGTAATCAAGGTTAACACATTAATTAAAATACCAAGGATACTGAGAAATTTCAGCAATCCAAAAGGTAATTAATGAAATTTATAACCATGCATAAACATTTTTGATAGCCTACCTTATTTGAAAGCAAATATGATTTCAACAGAAAATGCATTTGAACTTTCAAATAAACTTTCTCTACTTGAAACTCTGAAATTCGGTTTTCATCGGATAACTCTATAAAATACCTTCGTCCCTTTTTCAGCAAACTTGTAATTCAAACTTATTTTTTAAAAATTATTGCTGATAAATCAATTAATGGATTATTTTGAGACTGATTGCCAGCTTTCATAAGTTATATCTCTTTAACATTTTGTACATAGCGAATTATTATCGAAATGGACCCATGTATAAAAAAGCCATTATAACATTAGAAGATTCTATACCAAATGAGGTGAAAATGATCCAATCAGCAAAAAACATCGGTCGAAACCCTGCTATTACGAAAAAGAATATTTCTTATGGTGTCAAAACGGACATGAAAACACGCACACCCCGTCAGGCCTTATGGTCTATGGGAATTTCACAAAACTCTTGGAAGCAACCAATACCTAACCTTTTGGCGGGTAGATTTATTAGCTTATCTAAAACATAGATTATACACTACAAAGAGCATATTACTTGATTTAATTATATTATCAAGTTATAACATACTATTTTTTTAGCTTCCACATCCAATAAATTATGACTAATTAATTAAAATCTTTGAACCATTTTCATAAATAACAACAGGCCTCCTAGAACATATTCTTAGCTTTTTGTATAAAAAGTTAAAATATCAATGAACATCTGTAAATTTACTCATTTAGAGCTCGCATAATCATTCATTACACACTTATTACTAACTTAGGAGACGACTGGAACCTTGATCCCAAATTAGAAATAGATGAGAATTACACTCAAATGAGACCTGATCCATCTCTGCCTTTTATGCATACTGGTGTGTCTGGAACTTCAAGAAAACCTGACCATGTTCCACCTCAATTTCAGCCTCAGGTTAGCTCTTAAACTATTATCAAGCCTTTAATTATTATCATTTTTATGACCAATTATTAAAATTTCTTAGTTTGACATTAGCCCATGGAGACGAAGATTAACTAAAGGAATTGAAAAGTGATTTCGTTTTAAACATTAGTTTTTTCAAAGCAATTTTGAATTATATAGGCAACACACAGCCTAATATCACTCATTTTATTTCACCAACATTCTACCTTAAATATTTTATACGCCTTAAATTTGTGCTTTTAGCAAAAACTTGCTCGATATCAATGAAATTGGAAGCATTCTGCTATAAAACGATATCACTTGAATAACTAAAACAATATCAGATTCTAATATGAATTTTATATCTTCTTAGATGACATCATATTTCTATAGTGTGTATAGCATAAATAATTATACAACATATTTTTAAATATTATTTTAAGAGCCCTTAAGCATTGCTGAAGTTTTTTAACTAATCTTTTTCATTTAGTTTTATAATTGACCTAAATATCTGACTATCCTATTGACACTTTAATTAAATTTATTTACATTAACAGGCCTTTATAAAAACCTTTTTGAAA
Organism: Nephromyces sp. MM_2019; assembly: GCA_015657535.1. Lineage (NCBI taxonomy): Eukaryota > Apicomplexa > Aconoidasida > Nephromycida > Nephromyces > Nephromyces sp. MM_2019. The sequence goes on from JADHZB010000589.1 coordinate 27,587, forward strand.
ATATCCCAGAAATCAAACTCCCTACTTTTACTAAATATCTATCATAATATTAGAAAATTGATAAGAGTATATTTAATGCGTTTTTATTTAAGTCATAATAACTCCTTCAATTTATGATGTTCTGATTTGATTTGCTCCATGAGTTCCTCAGCCTTTCTCTTACAATTCTCTCTCCCCCATTTACTCTCTCCATAAAATTTCGACCTTTGGAAACCATTTTGATCAGCCCAAACACATCTCCAGCCTTTTCCCCATTGATCATGCCTAACACACACAAAGTCACTAGGTAATTTACGTCTTTTTTTATTAGGCTTCCTAGGCTCATAAAAGTCCATATCTTTATCATAAGACTTATTTGTTGCTTTAAAAGAGGTTTCAACTTCTTCTTCATGCTTTTCTTGTGCCATATATTGGTGCCTGTCTGATTTGACTTTACGACCTCTACTACTAACACTCACTGACAATACCTCATCATTTTGACAAAACTGATTTCTCAAACATTTTTCACTACTTTCATTCTCTGAATTTATATTGTACCCATAAAACCTTCCCCCCTGACAGCTTGAAGCAAATTTATTTACGTCATCCTGATACAGATACTTCGATTGATTTTTTATAAGTCTCCCTTGATCACCGTATAAACAATTCCCTTGAAAATTGTTCATTAAGTTGATTGAAAGATTAGCCTCTTGTTCCCAATGACTTCTTGCCTTGATAGCTTCAGACCTGGCCTCAAGGAACCCGTATTCATCTACTTTGTATTTTGCTATGATTCGTATATCATCATAACTCCTTTGTGTTGACTTCGAGTCTTTCTTATTGAGGTAAAACGCTATCCAACTTAAGCTTTGAGGTTCGAAAAACACACCCGGGAAAATGTTAAGCTTTTTGGCTAATTCTTCATAATCAGATCTGCATGAACTTGTTTTATAGGAATCTCCTGACTGGACAACCCTTTTATTTTTCTCAAGATCTTCTAATCTTGAACTATGACCATTTTCAAGATACTCTATTTTGACATTGTCTGATCTCACTCTTTCTTTATCAGCTCCATCAGAGTTTCTAATCCCTTCAAAGTCTGTACTTAAATTCCTTTCTAGCCCTATTAAAGATGAAAAGTGATCCAAATCTTCATTAAATTTACTATTAAAATCTTCATTAAATGAACCATAGCTGTTATCAGGGTGTTTATCAACGTGCTCTGCGTTACTATCCATTTGCTTTTTCCTATTCATTTTTTGAATGAAATCATTTTCATGCATTGATAGTCTTTCTACAGCCATTTGCCTCGCCTTCAGGAAACCATGTATTGAACACGTGTAACCTTTCCATAACCTTTTACCGGTATTTGGATCTCTCACTCTTGCATACCACCTTCCAAGAACTCGATTATAATTAATATGAGGCACATGTGGCAAAAGTTTGGCATGCCTCTCCCACTCCTCTAGGTTTCTCTTTTTAGTAGCTGATGTACTTGACCTTGGGCTACTACCGATTTTATTTTTGGAACATTTATCTCCTTTATTTTTGGCACAAGTTACATCAGTCAATTTCAAGCAATTTTTGAAGCTTGCTGGACTTAACTCTCCATATTCTATGCTATCACATTGACTTTCGTCCAGATCGTTATTACTTTTATATCCATAAAGACTAGGACTAATTTCACCAAAATTTGTATCTCCTTGATAGCAAGAAGTATTTTTCAAATTAGTGCCATCAGTCCAATTCAAAAACCTCCCATTACACCACAAACCTGTTTGGATAATCTTTGTAGCTGTTATACATATAACTTTTCCATTCAGGCGACCATCAATCCAGCTTCCTATAAATTTGTTACCTTTTCTCTCAGTAAATATACCTATAAAAAGTTTACAATAGCTTTATTTAATGCAACTGATAGTACAAGTATGAGCATTCTAACCTTTTCCATGCGGTTTATTTGAGCTAAATTCACCCTCATAAATGTGTCCCTCTGGCACCATGAGTTTGCCAAAACCATGCATCTTGTTTTTTGACCAATTTCCTTCATAAACAGACCCATCAGGAAAAAAGTATATACCTTTTCCTTCTAAACAATTATTTAATATCTGACCATCATATTTCACCCCGTTTTGACAAATCATCACACTTGTAATTTTTGTATTTTCATCTTTTAATTTATCTTGTGTTTCAAAAGGTTCAGGTACCATAAAGCTCTTTTTTACTTCTGTCTTTGAATTATCTGAAGTTGCTGGAGACTGCTCAAGAGTTTTTAAAGCCTCAGCTTCATTCACAATATTTTTATCGGAGTACTCATGCATGACATAAGAGGAACGTGCATTGATTTTTATAAGCTCTAGTTGCTCTTTAATATGTCTACATACACATTCAGGGAGATTAGATTTGCCAATATCTCTTGCTAATGATAGTCCATTTTTAAGACCAAAACATTCCCCACCATAGATTTTCAGTTGTTGAAACACAATAGAGTAAGGCAATAAGGAATTTTCAGAAACTGCTAGGGCAATATTTACTCTATGAAATTCATAATCAACATCTCTATCATCCCAAATATTTTTGTTTTCCATATTCTTTAAAAGCTCTAAGTATAGATCCCTCATACTTTCATAACTTTTTTTCATATGATCTGGAGCTATTTCCTCCAAACCATTAAGAGTTATTTTTGATTTATCTGTCTGGAGATGCTCTTTCACCCCACAAGACTGATTTGAATTACCTTTAACAATAACTGACTGAAATTCGAAACTCTCGGCTCTGTCACTCAACTCTGATTCTTTGTTTAAAATCATTTCCTCATGATTAGCTTTATCCTTCACGATTTCGGTTTCACTAGTGCAATTTTTTTCAACCTGACCAGTATCTTCAATATTTGAATTTTCATTGGCACAGACAACACCTGAAAACGTTTCACTATTTTCTTGGTTATCCTCGATATTATTAAACTGAATATTAGTGATAAGACTATCACAAACACCCGAACAAGATTTTTCGAAACAATTTTTGTTATCTTTAAGCCCTATTGAAATTGTGGATTCTTGATTCGTCATAGTTGAAGTACTACCCTTACAATCAGCTAGAAAATTCTCATCTTTTATACATAGTTCACTCCTCTCTTCAACATTATTTTCTATAAAAAATTGAGGTGCCTGTTTGCCTTTCATTATCGATGTATTATCCAAATTGATGACTCTTGTGTATGATCGGAATTAAAAAAATCATAAAGAATTTTTAACAACTGGAACCTACTGAAACCTAAGTAATTGACCCCAAAATCAGGATAAACTTTTAGGCCAATTCTTGAGTATAAATTTTATAGATTTTTATTGAGACTTTGAAGACACTTGCTTTTCCATTCATTAGAAATTTTTATTAAAAAAGTTGATTTTGTTGAAGATTCTTCTCAATTAATTGAGTGTGAATGAAACATTAGAGATTAAGGGTAAGTGTTGAAAATTAAAGATTTAAGACAATCAAAATTTGAAATGGGTTAGGGAAAAAATATTTCTGGAAAATTTTGAATCAAAAAAATCGAGAAAATCAAAGAATCAATGAATAAAATTTCACAAGGTTTTTTTGTGAGAATGTATTTAAAAAAAAATACTCTCCTATTAGGAATCTTGAGCTTTTTTTTTATTTTCATGGAATCACTCCGAAATTGTTTTGAAATCTTTACATATTGAACCGCAAAATCTTAGTTAACTCTAAAAGACTACTGAATTCTAACTAGCTATCATTCTTAGCTTTAAGCCAGTTAATTTTTTAAGAAAATATTTTCATTCTTCGTTTTTTGTCTTTCTAGAAGAAACTGTATAAGATCATGGCTATGAACAAATCACTAGACAAAAATGTTTGAACTAGTTACCACTCTATCCAAAATTTACATTTAAACTTGCGTACTAATCTGAGCTTTATTGACTATTTTTCTTAGGCTGAATGTGAATACTTTTTTTGTTTTTCATTATTTTTTGTACTGTATTTAATACACGTAATACTTTGCTATATACCTTTCAAACTCTACAAATAAATTGTTTTTAAGTCACTAAACTCGAAAATACTTGCTTTTTTCTATGTTACTTTCAAGTGCGCATGCTATTGAAAAACTTAATTATAAACTTATTCTTTCTCTTAATTTCTCACTCACACTATGATTTACTAAACGCAACATTTTAGCTTTTGTACTCAAGCAATAGTTCATTCTAGACTAATGGAACATTTTGACATGATTAATTCATAGCTTAACGCCCAAGGTATTCATTCTTAATTTGACATTTTTTCATACATTCTAACTAGAAACTTTAGGCATGATAATGACGACACATTTGTTATTTGATTAATAATAAATTCTCTGCGAATAAACTGATCAAAACTTCTCTCAATAAATGTTTCCACTTATGAAATGTATGATTAGAATTCGTTAGTACTTAAATGAATTGCTTAACATTTTATAAATGACTTAAGTAAAGACTCCTGTTGACTTTTTTTCACAAAAACAAAATCAAATTAATCTGAGACCACATGATTTGATTTATTTTTACATCTTAATGATAAACATCCTTTTAAAAGAATTGATTATTGTTAGCTTTTAACTTGTCGAAACTAACTATTATTATTAGATTTTAACTTGTCAAAACTAACTATTATTATTAGATTTTAACTTGTCGAAACTAACTATTATTATTAGATTTTAACTTGTCGAAACTAACTAAACCTTATCTTAAATTTTCCTAAAATCGTACTAAATATAACCCGGTTTTAAGATGTAGAAATTTACCTCTGATTGAAGTATTAAAGAACTATTTATCCAAAAATTTTGTAATTTCTTTCCACAGTTGTTTCCAAATTTCCCACTTGAGGAATTTTTATTGGGCAAAAATTTAGTGCTTAAAACTAGATGAACGAACCTCTTTCAAACAACCGTATTTCAAAAATGAATATAGCTTAAAAACAAAATTTATCAACTTGCTCTTTTGACTAACTGATAAAGAAACTCAGAGCTGAGCTTACCTAAGAAAATACTTCCCATGAAAATATTTTGTGCCAATAGCGGTAAAACTAAGCATTGTGTTTTAGATTAGTGAGTACAACTTTTTCAGTTACTTTTTTTTTGCTAGCAAAATTAACGCATCAGGTTCAAAGCCTAAAATTTAGAATTATAAGCTCCTCCTGATTTATAGATATATTAAATGGTTATTTACCTATCTACATTTTTCACCTTAAAAATTTCGAATTGAAAACATTGAAATTTCAACTTATTGAATTACAAACATCCTTAAACACTTATCTCGAGTATGATACTATTAATTTATAAGCCTTAAGCATCTAAGATGCATCAGATAATATCAAAAGTGCGTAGCTATCCCTGTATTCCCATAAACCACTTCTTTTACCCCTATGGCTTATTGAAAAGGTCCTCCAGTACTTATAGGAGCCAGGATGTTAACCAATTCCTAAACTTGGACGTTCCTAAGGTCCTCTTGGACCAATATCAGTTCAAAATTACTTCTTATAGCGACCAGGATACTTTAACTGTTTTCACTACAATTGTGGCACAACATAAGATGACTACCACCTTAGCTTCATGGGATACCAATATTCAAGAGCCAATCACAGAGGATTTTGACTCTGAGAAGACTCAAATCCAGGGGAAAATCAGGAAACCAACTCTTGACCTAAAATCGGCTATACAGGCTATACTCTTTAAGTATCAGGAGTTGAAAACTCCTGAATGCAAGATTTTAGAAGAGCTTTGCAACCAACAACTTAATCAGGAAATAGAAAACCATCTTTCGATTTCTCCATCAACTGCATATCTCTGGTTTAGTAACCATCTGAATGAGTGGTATTCACAAGATAGATCAAAGTTCTTTTCTTACTTCACTAAGCTAAGTGATATCCACCTTTATTTTTCGTCCAAAGGATTAACCAGTATGCCATTTCTGGCTTGTACTATAATACAAACTTCACCGAAAAATGCATTTTTGTACTATGAATCGAGCAATGACAATTTCCCTACTCAAATTAATCTCTCAGACATTGATAAGACGGGTCTATACCTCTGCTTTTCAACTCAACCTTCTAATATTTCAAATACTTTTTTCTCGCGAATTTGTAAAATGTGTATCAACTCTAATGTAATTATGATGAAACCTCGATCTATGTATGCAAGTCAATCAATACAGTTGTTAAAAAAACAAGAACTTGATCCAAACAAAGAGAGTATTGAAAAAAAGCTAGATAGGTGCCCCTATAAACAGTTTATAACTCAGGATATGGCTTACGATAGTCAATCCTTTCCTCGAATTAACAAATTAAACAACATAGAAAGCTTAAAATTAAGCAATGACCATCCAGTTGAAGAAAAATGCCCACACACACCTCTAACTACTTGGAACTCATCTTCACTTACCACAAGAACTAGAAAGCCAACTTCCTATCCACTCATTCCCGCTGAATTTTTATCAAATCTACCAGAGAATAGTCCCCAAACATGCATATTCTTCTCTGAAGTAAAAGGGAATTGTGGAATATTTATCCCGAACATCGATCCAAATAAAAATGTACCTCTCATATCTTCACTTTTGTATGAAAAATCTTTGGACCCCATTTCTTTTGACCCAGAGCTAGCCAAAACTATTTTTGAGCCTAATTTTTCTAAAGGTCATAAAAATAACAACTATATAATAGAGCTAATTTACAAACTAAAGGCAATGAGATCGAAAGAATTAGGTAAGTTTTACCTTCTTATCTAGGCTCTTCTTTGAATTTCTTTTTTTTTTACTTAGAAAACATAATTTCTAGAGAGGTACTCAGCCTGTTGTACCCAGAAGAGAGGCCCCAAATAAAACCCCATAACTATCAATGCATAAAAAATGTTCCCATTTACCTGTTGAGCACCCCAATAATGCCAAATGATCATTGTAAAATCCAATTATCTGAACCAAGGTAAGAATTCTGAGTAGCATTGCGTCTCAAGCAGTTATAGCAATTAGGAAATTTTTAGTAGCACATTTAATAAAAATCATATTATTCTTGTTATAAACTTGTTTCTCGCTCTTTATGCTTGCTCTCATCTTGATTGCTAATCCAAGTGCTTTAATTATATCCACATCTACAAAGCAGTTACAACTTTTTTATTTCGAAATCCTTTTTTTAACAAAACTTTCAAAACTAATCTATCATAAATTGTAATACCACAAAAGGTATAGGAAACTTTTTCAATACACTCTGCTTAACAATTGTCATTTCGGTTGGATATCACCTTCGTTATTGAATAGCAAGAAAGGAACTGTTGGCGTTTATCTTAAAATTGAAAGTTTTGGTTTCACATCACCTGATTATCAAGTGAATATATATATAATTCTATAATTGGCACAATAAAAATTGTTAAATCCGATTTTTCTATATTTTGTTTTAACATTAAGCACTGTATATTGATAAAATTTACTCGCATACATTGTATCCTAGGTATATGTGATGGTTAAGGCTGTTGGCAGATTCATTCTTGGTGAAAAAAAGAATAAGCTCTCAGATGATCCAAGTAATTTTGGGTTATTGTTTCACGACATATACTTATTCGATGATGATCCTTCAAATATAGATTTGAATAATGAAGCTTGGGTTCAGCTTGGTTTACAAATGGCGAAAGAAAAGTACTCCAATAATAATTTGGACATTCAACAAGTTAAAACAATATGCATAGTATATATATATATATACAAGTTTCTAATGTCATTATTTATATGGGTGCTCTTGTTTTATTTTATGATTCCCACTTCTAAGTCAATATATCTAGCCCTTTTATATATTTCTATTTCATTGTGTTTGGATGGATATTTTCTTTACATATACCAATATATGAATTATAAAAATTGTCTCTATACAGCTATCATTCCTTATTGAAGACAAATCAGCCCAGCTGTTCTTGAATTCAACAAGCATTCAAGCTCGCTTGAAAGCTATTTTATTGCGTGATCTATCTGATTTAGCTAGTACAACTGTCTTTAACCGAAATAATCTACCTATTTCTTTAAAAAATCGACAAACTTGAACAAAATTTATTCAATTATCCGTTATACTATTTTATTTAAATTAAGAAATTATTTATTTGAAAAGACAAGTTTTTATGATAGAGGACTATCAATTCAAATATGTAAAGAATTTTATTATGTATCGTCAAAACTTCATATCAGTTTCATTTTTAGTGTTTCTAATTAATTATATTTACGTGAAGTGGAATTTATTCAAGATGAGAATTGTTCATTGATATAAAAAAAATAATAATAATGTCAAATTTCTACATAAAATGTGAGAATAAATGATATTAATTTAAATTTCATCAAAATTCCAAATAAACTCAGTAGAAAAAGTTTATGGAACATTGTCTTTTCCAGATTATCATAGTACGGATATTCCTGAGGAAATATTGAAAAAAATTTATATTAGTTTTCAGCCATTATTTAGACTAGTCAATTTGTTTTACCTGAAGTTTTAATTTTAAGAAATCTTGCTGCTTTCGAATAAGTGGAAAGAGTTCCAGTGATATAATATTTGAAGCAAGATCAGTTAAATATGATGAGTGACTGTGGATATCAAGGGCCCATAAATACCAATCTTGTTGTATGGATCCGTCTGTTAATTTTTCATTTATGGTAATTGAAGATCGATAATGTTAGAAAATTTATTTGATTCAATTATATTAGGATAGAATAGTAAAACTAGTGTATAATCTGACAAATTTTACTTCCTTACCGGGTAGAGGCATAAGTTGACATTTTTTCTCATCCAGAACTTGGAGGCAGTTTATGTAATGTTTAATAGTTGCAGTAGAGCTAATGTTAGGCTTCTCGAAATGATCGCTACTCATCCCTATTGATAATTCAAATTTTAAACAAGTTCAATTTATAATATCGTTCCTTATTAGGATTATACTAAGCTAATTTTGCATTGCTTTGTGAAAATTATCGTTGGATGTGTGTTAGCGCTTAGTTACAATTTGAATATTTCCGAGATCAAGTCAAATGGTACATACTATAAAATCTATTTAAGATGGAGTATACTGAATAATTCAAAACATAGCACTTGTCTAATGTAGAATCAAAAGTGTAGACCGATTTATAGATAGTTGGTGGAAAAATATAAGAGTAAAGCTGACCTTAGAAGACTTGACTTATGACTTAGGTGTAAAAGTTTTGGAAAAAATAATCATCTAAGTAGTCACAAGCAATTAATTACATACTCTTATTCTGAAATTACATGTATAATTATAATAACTTTCAATCTTAAATATAATCACTAACATATACAACTAAAACAACTATTAAATATAGTTTCTTGAAAAACATGGACAAGTGCATAATTTTCTATAAATGTAATTCTATTGAAAGACATACGCACACAAGTTAACATAAATGTGTAGCATGAACTCGAGCATCTTAATAAGCAATTATAAAAAATCATAAACATACACGATACCAAAAGAGTCAGTTTGATTTAAAGACAATTTTTTTTTAATTATAAACTATTTTACATTTTCAAAGCATTATAGAAATACATTAACGATTTCATAGATTTTTTGAAATAGTTCATTTTTTAAATCAAAAATAAAAATTTTTTTTGGTCTCATTTTTTAGTTTATATGTTTTATTTTAGTTAAATTTATGAAATACAAATGCAGATTATACACAAGTTTTAAGATGCAAATAAGTTATTAATTTAAATCGAGAAGTAATTAATATCAACTTTATAGCATGTTATTGGGTGATTGGGTTTGAATATCAAATTAGTTGTTTAATTATAATTTAACCAGTGTTAATTTGTTATGATCTTGTCTTATTCTCTTGCTTATTTCTTAGTTTTTCGCCTCTATGAGGTGCCATTTTCTTTCCAATGATAACAAATCCAAAAAATGCTAAAATGTTGTAACTGGTTGAATTCAGGTATATTTACAAGTTAAAGTAAGAAATTTTCAAATGGATTAAAACTTTTTACCACACAGCCTGGATCAATAAAGTTAAGAAAATTTCCAGAGTCGTGTCATTGTTGTATTGGTAATAGTCTAATATCTAATGCCCAAAGAAGGTAAATTGAATAATAATGTTTGGTTATTTGAATTTTCAAGAGAAATGAATACATAACTCTTTTGAAGATCCATCAATATACATCGTTCTAACCTGTTCGCCAGTTTCGAAGCATAATGGTGGCTTTAAGCCTGTAGGGCAATCTTTAAGTGTTCTTCCAGCTTAATTTCAAAGCGAAATGTAAGAGTAGAAATATCAAATCTTACTTATACTGCAATTTATATATCATAATTTGGTTACCCCATATGATTCTCATAAGTCCAGAGAAAGTCCATCTAATTGGTGTCATATACTATAAATTACTTATTAAAATTCAATTTTTGTGGAGTTTTAATGTTTTATTTTTATACCATTAGCCAGATCCAAAAATTTGGTATAGCTTTAAGAGTTACCAAGTATCCTGCTACTAAAGTGGTTGGCAGAAAAATAGCTGGTGCAATGGCTATTGCAAACCCACCCTTAATTGAGTATAAAAATATGAAATAAAATAAACTAGTTTGTCTTAGTTTCTAAATTGTTACCGATGGTGAAAGAGCTCCAATAGCGTAACCCATATAAAAGGCAGATATAGTACCCAAATATAAAGTTGCTAAAGCTTCAAGAAATTTTAAAAAGTCATTATTCAAAGAGATTATAAACCATGCTATACTGAAATAAATCAATGTATAGATTATTCGATTGCTATTCAATGCAACAATATAATTATTTTTTAATACAGGCTTAAATAATATAAATGAACGATATATTCTCTCAATAGGTGCAAGTGGCCTACCTCATAAAAAGTATAGGATTGATTAGCTGAAAAAGTATATCAGCTGAGCTCTTTGCAAAGTAATAGCCACCCACGCTTACAAAATTCGTACTAAATTCCCTCTTGATAACAGGGAGTTCAGATGAAAACGTTAAAATAACTCCGAAAGAGGCAAACAAAACCTTAATAAAAACATTTTTCGGATTCTTTTAAAATTTTGAGAGGTGAATTATCGATTATTTTATGATATCAGGCAACTCTATTCTATTAATTTGACCTGGTTTATTGTTATCATAAACACTGCTCCATTTCTTGATAAAAAATCACTTGCATCTAACTGAAAATATCCAACTCCAATGAGTATGGCAGAAAGTAAGCTTTGAACTATTCTTGCTAAAAAAATCATACGATTCCGAGAATTAGCGATTAGGCATCGACGAAATATAATAGGTGTCTGCCTCATTCTTGAGTTTTAAAGGGTAGGTATTCAAATTTAGCACTTTGACTATGCACACCATTATCAACTTACGTTTTAAAAAATTCACCACCCAGTCCAGTGTGAGATTTTTGTTGCTCTCTTGGTACAACTGATTAGATTTTTATAAATTGTTAGAAAGTAATTTTTTTTAAGTTAAATTCTAACAGGATATTGCCTTCGAAATTTTCGAAACTTGTTTTTTTAGGACACCCTGTGATGAAACATAATTTTATTTATCTTTAAAAAAAATTTCTCCATTTACTTGGTCATCAAATTTTAGGTTATACTTTTCCATAAATTTAGCTCTAAGATTTTGTTCCTGTGAAAATATTCATCAATTTTAAAAGTCAAATTTGAGTAATACACCTATTAAAATTCTAATATCTTTTGAGCGCTACAAATTGCTAAATCAATTTCAAACAAAGGAAAATTTAAATCTACCCATTCATTTAAAAATTCATCTCCTCTCTCCTTCCAATTCTTTTCAAACCTAAATAACAAATAACAATGGAATTTTTACTATCAAATGGGATCTTTAGATGAAAGCTAACTCAGCTATGATGTCACTCGTAAGCGCTTTCCCATCAAAGCCTTCGGTGGCCATTATAACAAAGTCAGCTGGATTGCTATAAATTTGATAGCTGTATCCTAGCTTGATAAAATATGAAATGCTGCCTAAAGGTTCGCCAAAATAAATCATTCTACCCGCAGATAAAAGAATCAACTGAAAGTATTTTTTGTTTTTATATGATAATTGTCCCAATCATATAAAATGAGATCATAATTACTTTGTTAAATTTCAGAAAAATCTCAGAACTGGGTTGATGAATTGTAGCTATTACGCATTTCCCTGGAATATGAGAGTTAAATAATTTAAAACACTTAATTAATCTAATTTAAATAGCTCTGATGAGTTCTTGCTAACCTTGATCAGCCAGATCCTTTAGGGCTGAAATAATTGTCTCAGCAAGAAAAGAGTCTAGGGATGAAATGGGTTCATCTGCAAAAATCATCATAGGGTTAGTCAGAAGTTCTGTAGCAATACTTAGTCGTTTTCTCTCTCCCCCGCTAATACCCCTATATGATAATGTTCGATACATTAAGCATAGTTTCATTAATAAAATTATCATGACAAAAATATTACAAATAAATTATAATTTTCATTTTTTTTAAATTAAGTCATAGAATTTACCTATTACTATTCATTTGTAAATTTCCAATAAAAGAGTCTCCAACACGATCCAAACCATAGACTTTTAAGAATTCATCAGCCATAGCCATAGCTTTTGCTTTGCCTATGTTAAGCCTTAATCTAATCTTTAAATTTACAATCATTATTTGAATTAGTTTGAAAAAGCAAATATTAAAACTGGATGATTACCTAAGTAAACATACATACCTGATAATAAAGATGTTCTCTGCACTTTAAATACCCAAGAAAAAAGTCGTCTTGTTGGATAAAACAAGCATTATTGATAAAACTTTGATCTATTTCATTTCCATTATACAATAATGTTCCAGAGTATTCTTTAATAAACCCACTAAGAACTACAATTATTGTTACTTAAGTTTCTTAAAGTTATTTGTCATTATAGATGTTAGTTTAAACCTTTAAGAAACGTTGACTTTCCTGCTCCACTTGGACCCATTACGGCAACTAATGATTTATATTAAAAGATATTCGTTCAAATTAGATGATTGACAGGAAAGGCTCACCAAAGTCTCCCGATTGTAATCTACCAGTAACTCCTTGTAAAATTCTTTTTTTGACCTTTTTCTTGAATAGTTTACCTCGAGTTGAATAGAATTTCGAGTGGGAGACCTCTGGTTTCCCTTTTGTTCTTTCATAAGTTTGTACATCCACTTTAAAAATATTATGGATATTATTCAAGACTTTAAAGTTTTTCTGAAATCTAACTACTGCTATGAAGGATGCAAACCTTTTAAGTCTTGAAACTCAAGCCTAATTGAACTTTTATAAATTTTCCTTTGTTCCCGATGGGAGCTAGTGTTTATCGCTTGCAATTCCATAATTAGCTTCCTTTGATTAATTCTTCGTTGCTGGAATAATAAAATCATATTTCCTCTTCATTAATTTTCCATAATATATCTTATGTGTATATGTTTAGAATTACCTAAGCCCTCTAAGGTCGCTCAGTTAGTTTGTAAGTTGAAATGTCTCAAGTCAATTAACTCTGTCTTGTTTTTAATTAGAGTGATTTCACACAATTTATTAGAGTATTCACTCAAGCTGAATTAATTATACATAGTCTTAAATGTGTTTTAGCAGGCTCAGCAATTTGAAAATTTTGTTTTTTGGCAGGTTAAGATTTGTTATATTTAATATTGAATCTGAAACTAGTAGTATGCTACATAGTAAATTCAGTGATTTTTTTCAGCAAACGAGTTAATGAAAATAGTTTGACAAAATTAAACATAGTCAAGGAATTTTATAATCCTTAAATAAAAAATGAACTCCTTTTATTTCCTATCTCTCATATCTTTAATATTGATTGTTTTCAAAAAGACAAGCTAAGGCGTAGGCATTAAAATAGAGCCCAAAAACAGCATTTCGGCTCTTTATAAAAGATAAACTCAAGCTTAGTGAAGTATATATACATGTGCTTACAAGATTCTACCTATTACAGCATATGAAAATAATATTTTTATATCTCAGAATTTGTTGTTTTGGCTTTGTTGAGAGTTTTTCATAGAATAAATCGTGTTATAATTGATAATTAACATTTCAACATTTCTAATCATACTAGACAAGTTAAAGGCATGTCAGCTAAGCTGTTTTATTCACTAACAATGACACAACTAGACAAATATAGCAAACTGAAGAGATTGGTTCTAACACGAGCACTTCATTGCAAAAATTTTAAAGCACCAACATGCCTTTATACATTGAGGACTGATTTACACCCTCGTATATTCAAAACACCTGGGTAGTAAATTACTGAATTATTGCAGATAAGTAAATACCACAACTTCCATTATTTTTGCAAAATGAGAAATAAGTTTATAAGCTTTACTTTTATAAACTAGATTGCTTGAAAACTATGTTTATAAATTCAATTTGGTGACTTTGATTAAACACCTTGAATAAAATTATATTTATCTCAGTAAAGATATAAAACTGTGTTTATTATAACAAATTATAAAGTACTAGGTGAGTGATTGTTTCAAAACAACCTCTACTTTGATATAAAAATTTAGTTTCATATATTAATATTTTCTACCGAGAATACACAATCCCTGAATGGCCTCTTAAAATCCGCGTCAAGCATCAAATGTCAAGCCGATTTATAAGGTGACAATAACTTATCTCAAATAAAATGTAGCTAAGAAAACTTGATCTTTAATTTTGTATTAGGAATCTTGATAGCTATGTTGTCAACAAAGTTGGTAAAGGTGGGCGATCTTTATTACTTTTTGGTTCTTCAGTTACCGGAGTCCTAATTGTATTTGATTATAAGTTTGCTGAAATAGTCCAATCTAACGGAAACGCAGCAGGATTACAAAGGTTACATCACGTAAGCTTCGAAATCACAACATAGCTAACATAGCTACATCTGAGTTTTTATCCTTTTTCAGCTCTGGTGGCTACGATTATCTTTTGGTCGCTCACGTTCACGATTATGGGGCTACATTATGAACCAAAAAGCTCCATTATCAATACGGTATTTAGATTACCTAATTTTATTCAATGCAGATTTTTAATACTGTTTAAAACATCAGGCTACCTATGATTAAGGTGTTCTCTTATCTTTATGGTTGCAATATGAATGAATTAAGATACCCACTCGAGTCCTATCGATGCCTGGGACACTTTTTTGCACGCACATTAGTTGATGGAGCCAGACCTTTGCAGGACATGGCTAAAAGCTCTATGGTATTTATTTTCTAGCTTGTTTCTTTTATGTAACCGTTTTTTCATATTTTTTAACCGATTTTTTTCATTACAAAGCTAAGCCCAAGTGATGGTGAAATAATCTCGATTGGGGACGTGACTTCGAATCAAGTTACTCAAATAAAAGGATCATATTACAACATAGCTGAATTCCTAGGTATCGATCCTAACGAAGTTAATAGTGTAAGCTAATTTGAAAACAAAATATCATCATGAGGCTGTTTTTCTAATTAATCTCCTTTTATGCAGAAAAACTTAAAATACTGCATTATTTACCTAGCTCCGGGTGACTATCACCATTTCCACTCACCTTGTGAGTTCAAAATTAATGCTCGACGCCACTTTTCGGGTGAACTTTTCCCAGTTGCTAAAAGTTTTATCAAATTTATGAATGTGAGCTCCTAATACATAAACTTATAATTAAAATTTGAAAAGAGTTTATAGATTAATACAAGTATTTTTATCTATTTAAAGCGAAATATTTTTGACTCCAAACTTTTTCAGAACGTATTTTCAATCAACGAAAGAGTTGTCATGAGTGGTAAATGGGAATATGGTAATTTCCACTTCGCTGCTATTGGTGCTTACAACGTTGGAAACATAAGACTAGCTTCAGATCCAGTAAGAATATATGCTTATCATAAGTTTCAGAAGCTCATCTTTATATTATAATAATTACAGAAATTCAGATCTAATCAACTCAGAACTCAGCTATGGTATCTCGGAGGAGATATAGATGTTAAAACCTATAATGGTAAAAGTTTATTTTACTTTATAATGAATGTTCGAAAAATTTAATAAAATCTTTTTATTAGATGCTAAAACAAGGCCCATTGTTCGTGGCGAGCATATAGGAGAATTCAGGATGGGTTCAACTGTTGTTATAGCATTTGAAGCACCTGATGACTTTCAATGGGATTCGGTAATGATGAAATTATTTTAAATTTTATGATAATTAATTGAATTTATCCAATTTTAGAGGCTTGGTGACAAAGTTAAAGTAGGGCAAAGGATAGGTGGAACAAGTGAGTCAACCCCAGGAGAAAAAGACAATTTTGCATTTTATCACCTCGAACCTTTAGAATCATGATCTTGAATAATTGACTATATTTTTTTGATTTTATATTTTTTAAACAACTTCGAATCATTTAAATATCGAAATTATCGCTTAAACATTGAAATTTAGTTTTTTAACATCTATTTTTAAAATCAGAAGTTTTTCAAGTTACCAATTTTTATGATTACTTAAATAGAAAATACCTATTAGAATATGTTTAAATTTGAATCTAAGGTGTTTTTACAAAAGTTGTAAGAAACTTAGCTAAACCGATATAGTCTTGAGGCTTAAGAGAGGCCAGCTTTTGTTTATCAGTCTCGTTCAAACTGGAGCACTCAGCTTCAATGAAGTCTTTTATGGAAGTTTCATTGATTTGTTGACCTCTTGTGAAGTTCTTCAGCTTCTCATAAGGAGAATCTATCCCAGCTCTGGCAAAGAAGATTATGTAGGATATCAAGAATTAAGCTTTTGTTTATTATGAAATTTCTAGTTGGCTTACTTTCTCATAACCATTTGGATTGGTTCGGCTAATACCGCCCAATTCTGATTTAATTCCTCTGTCATATTAGTTTTATCAACTTTAAGCTTTAAAAGTCCCCGAATCGTTGAACAATAAGATAAGTAAGAGTGTGCAAACCCCAGACCTAAATTTCGCAAAAGTGTTGAGTCGGATAGATCCCTTTGTAGACGGCTGATGGGTAATTTAGAGCTGTAAGAGTAGTTGATAAAAAGTGTAATTTAAGGATTAATGGGGGTTAACATAGTTAATTGGAAATATATTACCTAAAACATCTAAGGATTGCATTGGCAAGATGTATATTCCCCTCTGAGTTCTCAAAATCAATTGGATTGATTTTGTGAGGCATTGTTGAGCTTCCTACTTCATTAGCAATTACTTTTAGTTTCAAAAGATCCCTTAAATTTCAAAAATTCAGTGTGGAATTTTTTTATATAATACATGTCACTATCAATAATAAAATTTAAGAATTTCTTTAACACCTTGATATATAGGTCCAAATATCGACATTTAGGTCAAGAATAACACTATTAAGTCGTGCAATAGAATCACATAGTTCAGCAATAAAGTCGTGGCATTCGATTTGTGTGCTAAATAGTTGTTGCTTTAAACCTAATTTATCCTGATTGATTATATTTAGTTTCAAATTTATAGAGGCACGACAGTGAAGAATAATGATTGCGTGTTACCTCTATAAAAATTCGAGATAGCTCGATCCAATCAACCTGTGGGTACGTTACTATGTGAGAATTATAGTTTCCAACAGCACCATTGAATTTTCCATAAAAGATCAGCTAAAAAGATTAATTTTGGATGTATTTTATTGAATTTATAATAAATTAATTATTGATACATTGTCTAAATCCCTTTCAGTTTTTTGGTGAATTCGGGACCAGTAATTTGCCATTTCTTTCCCAAATGTTGTTGGTGAAGCTGGCTGTCCATGAGTCCTAGATAGCAATGACACATCAGCATTCTGAAAAGTTGTCAAATAATGATTAATTATAATTTAAAAATTGATTAAAATTAGATGATAATTGATTTACTTCATGTGCTATGCCAGCTAAAATGTTTTTAAGCTCTTTAATTTTAGGGATAATTAAATTTAGCGTTGAATCTCTAATCATCAAACTGTAGGCAAGGTTGTTGATGTCTTCACTAGTGCATCCAAAGTGTATAAATTCAATATTTTCAGTTAAAACAGGAATTCCACTTTCTTGAAAACAGTTCTGAAAAGATAGATAGTACAATTTCTAACGTATTTCAAAAATAATTTGGAGGAAAATCTATCTAGACCTTAAGGTAATACTCTATAGCTTTGACGTCATGATTTGTTTTAGCCTCTATAGCTTTAATTTCTTTTACATCTTCCAGGCTAGGATGCTTTATCCTGCTTATAAACACTATCGAAAAAATATATGCCAGAAATAAATATGGATGTTTTTCGGTAGTATGTTGGTCTCAAACCTTGTGCTTTATTATCCAGGGGCTTACAATCATCTATATCTTTATAACTGCATAGTAATTCAAACCATTCTAATTCAACATATATCCTATATGCGATCAAAGCATATTCTGAGAAGTAATCTCTGAACTTCAGACAAGATTTAAAATAACGACCATCAAGAGGTGAAATGGCCAGTAGAGAATAATTAGCAAACTCGGAAGATTCAATCCTGTCCTCCATTTATAACTTGATTGTATTTCGAAGAGTGATTACAAAATTGGCTTTGGCAACAAGTGTACTTACACTCAATTGTAATATTTCTAATTTCTCTTAGATTATTTAATTATAACAAAAGTCAAAGCAGCATAGTTGACTTGATGTATTGGTTGAGTTGGGATTAATATCTAGCAATTGTGTTAAGCCAAGCATACGTTTTTTACCTTAGCTCCTAAAAGCTACTACACTCAAATAAATTGAGTCGCTATAAATTCTAATTACACATTTCCAGAATGACTTAGATAGTAATAGATGTTAAGTAAGCTCTAGCATATAGAGTGCGCTATATACAAAAGTAGTATGCTTTCTGTTTTGTATTTAACGGCTCTGCTTGAATTTAACAAAATTGATAATTTATCATGGGATGCCAATGGCGAGGGTCTAGGTGATCATTTTTACTAAAACTACCATTGATTGGTTCAGCCCTAAATCAACACTTATTCCAATCCTCGTGGAGTTTCAGTATATCCATCTAAAGTTGAATTCATCTTTTAATTATCAAAATTGAATCATGTTGAGACGTTAATTATTTCTTAGCTAAATAGTGGAACGTCTTCATTCCTTAATTTGATTAACCAAAAATGTTTTAATTAAAGTTTTTATCAAAACAAAACATTTTAAATTTGGGGAAAAATTCATAAGCATTAAAGAAATTTAAATTTGAGGCTGATTTACACCGGTCGTCAAAAGCCAAGATTGGTTTAATTCTCGAATTTTCATGAAGCAAATATTTTTTCAGATGTATAGGAATAACAAATCGAGTTATATTAATAATAAAATCATTCATTTTGATAAGAATTTAATCCCCATATAGGAACCTTTGGGTTTTGCAAGTCTGTTTATCACTTGACTTTTTTGAGGAGCATTGAAAGAGACAATTCTTTGGAAATACATATTTGATGAAATAATGAAAGATACGTATAAAAAATAGAATTAAAAAACTGCTAAGATCTCTAAACATTACATTTTTGTAACTGACTCTATTTGTGCAAATTAGAAATGGTCTATCAGATCTCACAAATCAAAAGTGTGTCAGCTTTACCAAAAGTATAGCGACATAAAATCCGGAGAGTTATAATATACGATCAAGTCGTGATGGGTTTGCATTATTTAAGGATAGCAAGGATCTTTAAAAATTGAATTTGAAAAGGAAATATCAACTCCACTAAACAAATGAAAATGGGTAGTAAAGACTATTTCCATAACCTATTTCTGAATTTACTCGAAGATGCAATCCCATATGGTATATTCGAACATTATATATACTGTTGTTTTACTTAGTATTTGTGCCCATTTATAATATGCTTTGTAGATACTGAAACTGTGGTGGAAGTTGAAACAAGCACAATTGCCAAAAATTCAAACCAGAATAAAACGAGAATAAGCCCCACTCATAGAAATTTAGGTGATTGAATCAAAAATTTCATCAATTTTTGGAATATAAATATATTATCCATATATTACAAGATAGATAAACCCAAATCGCAAGATGAGGCAATATACCTTAAAGAAACAGAAACATTGGAAATTCTTCGCACTCGTAGCTTGTGTGTAGCTTTGGACTCTGAAGCGTATTGTAAATCCTTAAATAAAAACAATTTGGATCCCTTTAAGATTAATAAAAAACTAGTCAAAACAAGCCTTGAGACATGCCAAAATATAAAAGTGTCGAAGTCATCTCAAACCCAGGAATCAATTCATTATGATAAGGCAATTGATACAAGTGACACTCAAAGCATGATTTTGAAATCGACAGGTTTGCTTAAACTCTTGTAATTTCACAGACTTAAAAAATTATAAAAACGCTAGTATCCATCAATTGGTTGAGCCCTTACACTGATATTTTAAGTGAGAGAAATTTTATGTTGTTTTAAATATTTGAAACTATCATAACTAAATTATTATAGCCGCAGCAGAGAAGACCAGAGACTATAATGAACTTATTTTGGAAAACCTAGCAAAGATTGAAAGATATCTCTCCACATCAATTTACACCTCAGAGCTACAGGCTTTTTATAGTAAAATTCACCCTTACAAGAAAAGTAATGCTGATCAATTGATTCTCCTATTTAATTAAAAATTAAATCTTTAACTCTTTAGCTACTTTCGATAGTTCTAAAAATAACACAAAACTAAGAAATTCAACTATAACTGAAGAAAGTAAGGATAAAATTGCCAATAAACCTTTGAATTTTCTCGAGTACTTCATATGTCTCGATGCCCCAAAGGAAATTAGTAAAACTTCAGCTAATGCAGTAGATTTTACAAATCAGGTTGAGGGCATGTTTGCAGTTGGATTTGGTCATCTTTGGGATCCTGGTCAATTCAAAATGAACAAGGTAAGGAGACCTAAATATTCATCAAAAACATTACCAAGAGTATAATGAAATTTCTAGATTGGTATGGTAGTTATATGGTCACTGAAGAATTTTCTAACACCTGGCAGGGTCTATGAAGTCCAGTCAGAAATTTTATGCCTCAGATTCTCAAATTTGGCACCACATATTTTGGCAGCTGGGACAAAGGATGGTAGTGTCTATATTTGGGATATCAGAGCAGATACACAAGAACCAATGTTGATGTTCAATATAGTAGAGTTTAAATCTGTAAGATAACCCGAATTCATTAAGTAAAAGTCAAAATTAATGGATTTACAAAACTACAGAAGGCCGAAAGCCAAAGTCTATGCCACATTGTCGATTTACAGTGGGTTCAGTTTGAGTTGGAAAAAAAAAATAAAGAAATCTTGTACGCAATTACAGATGATGCAACTTTGTTACAGTGGGATCTAAACACAGGTGCAAAAATATTAGTTACTACAAATTTTTACAATTTCAGGGATTAGTTTAAATAAATAGGCTTACGAAAGGAGTTGTCAATAAGTGTGGAAAGCTTTAGACATCAGAGCTCCCCGTCATCAATGCAAATTTTGGAAGACTCAGAATCCAAGCTTAAAGAATGGCCTGATAATAATTTCTCAGTTTGTTGTTTTGATTTCCAGCCTTATAATTGCGACATATTTGCTATTGGACTAGAGAATGGGAAAATTTACTTGTGCTCAGCTTCTCTATGCCATAATTACCTTGAAAAATTCGAAGGCCACCAAGGGCCTGTTTTACAAGTCAGCTTAATTAATATCCAATAATTATAATTCTGTGTATGTTCTTTTCCAGATCACTTTTAACAAATTTGTAAACGACTATTTCCTAAGTTGCTCAACTGACTGGACAATTAAACTTTGGAGCTGCAAACAACCTAATAATGAAATTTGTTCATTTTATTCTAATCTACACAGTTCTCCAGTAATTGGTATTCATTGGTGAGTATTATTAGAGTGTGTAACAATAACTTAATTTCTTTTTGACTAGAAAATTTTTAAGAATTTGACTATCATCCTAAGGTGCACCTATTCCTCAACGCGATTTTATGCTGGCATGAGTGATAATTTTTTTGAGATATGGGACATATCAAAAAAACCTTATGACCCAAAGGT
This sequence comes from Nephromyces sp. MM_2019, assembly GCA_015657535.1. Lineage (NCBI taxonomy): Eukaryota > Apicomplexa > Aconoidasida > Nephromycida > Nephromyces > Nephromyces sp. MM_2019. Next base: position 49,595 of record JADHZB010000589.1, read on the forward strand.
TTGCAATAGCCTCCCAAATACTAGTAAAAAGTCTTCCTTAATTGGTTTTAGGTTAGCAGATTTGTAATAAACTTTTTATGTGTGAGTGATACTATTCAGTGTTATCTCCTTGTAGCATTCCGACAAAATTGCCAATCCTAGTTTCATGTGGTTCTGATGGCCTAGTTACTATATGTAATATTCCCGATAAAAGCCGGAAATTTAAATCATTAACGGAGCATAAAAATCAATTTCAAGAAAGCCTCAAGTTTTACATTAAATAAAAATTATATACAATATACTTAATTAGTTTAGGTTTATTAATTTTTACCGTATGCACAATCTATTGTTAAATTAAACAATACATGTGTAGTGTGTTTTTTTATTTAATCAATTCAAAGTTTAAAAAATCATATGAAATCACGATAATTAAGGAGTTTAGGATGATAAAAATTTGGGATACTTTCAATAGATTAAATTAATCTTCTTGATAAAACAGAAAAATTTAATAGATTTTGAGTGATTGTGAAATTCTGGCTAAACAAATCAACTCAAGTTTGTAATGGGTAGATTTTCTTCAATTCGTGCAATTGTCAAAAGTAAAATAACCGAATCATTTTTTAAGAATTGATACAAGGTGAACAAGTAGTGTTGTTTTATTAGCAAAATTTATTTACAAACAAAAAACAAAATACATCTTCATGTTTGAGTATCATGAATTAAATTACTAAAAAGATAAACAATCAAGGCTCTTTTATGGCGATACTTGTACCTAACTTTTTAAGTTGAGTTCCATGATTTTATGCTTATCAATCAAGTGTTTAAATGAAAGCTATAGAGTGAAATTTCAAATATTTTTTACTGCAGGTTTTAATAATCTCTAGAATTACAAAATTACTTAAAAAAAGGTGCTTAACTAATTGTTAGAGTATGGAAACACTAGATACCCTTTTCTGACACAAAAAAAATATCACGCCACTCAAGACACCACACAACCTTCTATCGAATAAGGATCCCCAGAAATTCATAGAATACCATTATAAACACTTGTTGAATCATTGATATTAATAATAATACCACAAGCAATTGCAGATATTACACATTCACACACAGTAAACACAGACAATACATATATACACACAAATCATATGTCCTACACGGAGCAAAAATTTGTAACAGACTGAGTTGAGTACTTATCCATAATAATCATACAAACACAAGCTTTTAGTAACTTTCAACAACAATCCTGAAGCACATAAAATTGGGGCAATATACATTTGCTTTTTTATTTATTCCTACAAAGTACAGTTTGATGTATTTTCATATCACTCCGAACCAAATTTATTTGAAAAAAGTATGTATATATATATATATATATATATATATTGAAACTTAGTTAGATTGAGTAGTAAGACATTCATTCAATTGTACATATACACCTTATATCGTCTCTATTAATCCCCTGTTTACATTCCAAGCCTAGTTCTCAAGTTTTGCAAGTATTTATTGAAGCTAAATGATTATCATGCATATATATATATATATATATATATATATATATGTATATACTTATATATGTGTTCCAAGAGAGACATAAGATTTCAAAGCTTGACTGGCGCTTATCTTTCAATTAATTATTACAAATTTCTCTACCCTTGAAAAAATCATTTTACTTACAGATTATTTAACAACCTTCCTTAATGAAGATGTTTGAGTTTCTTATCCGCTACACAAAAACTATTTGAAAATCCTGGGGAAAATTATATATCCTCTGGCACAATTTCTACATAATAAGCCCTCACAATTTCATCAAATTTTCAAGCTATTTGTGATATATAAGAATGAGCCCCAAATGTGTACACACTTGCCAAAGCTACTCTTATTGCTGAATATATATATATATATAAATATATATATATATATAGAGTTCTTTCCCTATTTCCATTGTTAGATTACATCTGATATATACACCATCTTGTATTGTTGTATATCTATTTCAATTCTTATTTATACCCAAATTTATACACTTAGAGCTTGGAACACATAATAAGCATTAAATACACATACACAGTATTAAATATACTAACTCAGTGCATAATATATACATTGAGTGCTAAGTATATATGTTATAGAAAATAGAAAGCTTTAAGAAAATTTAACACTCAATAAAACCTATCAAGCGTGTCAAACATATATTGATTTACACACTTGTAATGGATGCCCTTATACCTATTATTTCACAACTTCAAGCTATTCTTTCCAACGTTGGACTTATTCATGAACGAATTGATTTGCCTCAAATAGCTGTAGTTGGGGCACAGTCTGTTGGTAAGTCCTCAGTTATCGAAGCGTTGGTAGGAAAAGATTTTCTACCTCGTGGCACGGGTATAGTTACTCGAAGACCACTTCTATTACAGGTGAGTGTATATGCATCTACTTATCTCTATATCTAATATATATATATATATATATATATATAGGTGTAAGTATGTATGTATTTGTAAAGATCTAAAGATTTTTGCTTATGTGTGTATATTAAGTTGTATAGATGCATTTATGTGTGTTTATACTTATTTATAGATACCTATGTATATATAACATGTACTGTACATATGTATATATATATGAAGGATTTTATAAATATAATTTGATGAAAACTTTAACATCATTTTAAAGAAATTTATTGAATAGTTTTGAATTTTTAGTATGTACATATATATTGAATTTATAAACATGCTTTGAATCACTTTTTGCCTGCTCAATGTCTTTTTAATTTTGATGTGTAAATATTTCGAATTCAAGTATATTAAAAATCATATACATTAAAATAATACAGCTCTTCACGAATCATAAATATATTCCCAAAATTATTGTTTTAATTTCATTCTTCGACATATTTTTATACTTATATACGAATGTTTTTTTGTCCATATAATACACATTTTTAGCTACAAACCACACAAGATAAGAGCGAATGTGCTGAATTTGGACATTTACCAGGGAAAATATTTACTGAATTTTCACAAATTCGAAATGAAATTATTCGCATTACTGATATATCACTTGGAAATGATAAGAACATTTCATCTGAAATTATTGTTTTGAAAATTTTATCACCCAATGTAATCAATCTAACGCTCATAGATTTACCTGGTATAACTAAGGTACCTGTAGGTGATCAACCAAGTGATATAGAGGTAATTTAATAATCTAATATAACCAAACAATAATCTATTTCAGTATGTTAAATCCTATTATTGACATTCAATATATAGTTGGTTTGTATATATATATATACATATCTTACTTTGGATCAAAAGAGATACATTCTCTCATGTTTACATCTATTTAAAAACATCCAATTATCTACATACATCTCTCTCCTCATCCCCTCCACCCTCTCATACATTTTATATACTTATACATATTCTTCACACATATTTAAACACATTCTCCACTCATATATATAAAGAAAAACTTTACACATATTTAAAAATTTCTCCACACAGTTACAATCACACCCTCCCCCCCTACACACATATACACACACACACATACATATTCACATTCACACACACATACACACATTCACACACACATACACACACACTCAAACACACACATTGAAATGTACTATATTCAGCATCAAGTGAGAAAAATTATCATGCAATATATACAGAAACCAAACTGTATAATATTAGCTATAACCGCAGCTAACACAGATATTGCAAATTCTGACAGTTTGAAAATGGCCAGGGAAGTTGACCCTCAGGGAAATCGAACGATCGGCGTTATATCAAAATGTGACACACTGGAGGATGGTTTTGATGCATTAGACTCTTTATTAGGCAAAATTTATCCACTTAAATTAGGGTGTGTGTGTGTATGTGTGTGTTCAGGGTGTGGGTGGTTGGGTGTGTGTGTTCAGGGTGTGGGTGGTTGGGTGTGTGTGTGCAGGGTGTGAGTGGTTGGGTGTGTGTGTTCAGGGTGTGGGTGGTTGGGTGTGTGTGTGCAGGGTGTGGGTGGTTGGGTGTGTGTGTTCAGGGTGTGGGTGGTTGGGTGTGTGTGTGCAGGGTGTGGGTGGTTGGGTGTGTGTGTGTACAGGTTGTGAGTTTTTGGGTAAGTAGAGGGTGTGGGTAAGTGTTTGTGTGTGTGAGAGTATCTGAAATGTAATTACCTGTGTATGTACATTATGAGGTCAGGGTATATACATGATCATTTGTAGGTCTGTTTGATATTAAGAGTGTTAGGGATGTATTGAATAAATGTGTAAATGAATATACATGAGCTCTAAGATGATTGTTTTATTGATATAAAGGTACATATGTAATTTTGATTAAATTGGGACCAACATATCTGGGTCATTCAAATACACACATTATTTTGATAGGTTATTGGGTATATAGATTAAATTTGATTTCATATTCATGTATTTACACTTTATAGAAATCATCATACATATTCATTACCCATGTGCGTGTAAATAAAAATTTATAATTCTCCTTAAGAATGTATATCTTAGCTTCACAATCAACCCTAAATACTCCTCAATGCAAACTAATTTCAATCTTTTTTTACAAACATTTATATATATTACACACACACACACACATTTCTATATTACACATATATAAAACATAGGTATATTGGTGTAGTGTGTCGTAGTCAAAAACAAACGAATGATAATAAGTCAATTGAACAAGCCCTCAAAGATGAAGAAAATTTTTTTGCTTCACACCCAAGTTACAGTGCAATAAAAAGTGGATGTGGCATAAAATGCTTAGCTACAATACTCAACCAAGTGTGTGTGTGTATGTCTATGTGTGTGTGTGAAGGGTGTGTGTGTATGTGTGTGTGTAGAAGAGGTGTGCTTTTATTTTTGTGTAGATGGGGTGTGGGTATGTGCGTAGAAGGGTTGTGCTTGCATATATGTGTAGAGGGGGTATGGGTGTGTATAGCGGGGGTATG
>JADHZB010000590.1:0-63974 GCA_015657535.1 Nephromyces sp. MM_2019
AAGATCAGAATATATTTTCTATAAACACTTTTTGAAACTTTACTATAACTTTTAATTATTTTAATTATATCATAAGCCGAGAAGGGCTTAACGAAAGTTGCCAGGTTAAGCAATCGATAGAAATACATAAGGCCGTAGCCGAGCAGGGCTGGCGACAATTGCGAGATAGGCAATTGTTATACTCATGGTAGTCAAGGATTTGTTAATAGTCCCTCTTACTTTTCGAGGTATATGAATGCTGTTATGGTCGCCTATAATTTTACGTATAAAGACAGCACTGTTGTCAACTGCCAAGATGAAATTTTTGTTACTTCTCTTAATCTGTTTTGCCTAAATGCGGTTTTAACTCGTCTAGTTGATTTCGGCCTCAAGCCTAATCTTCATAAGCCTTTATACCAGAAGTTTGAGTTTTTGGGCTTTCCTGTGGAACCCAGTCTCGTTAAACCCTACATGGTTCGTTTTCATCCCCAAAGGGTAGATGACCTTAAGCTGTGTAAACAAATAATATTAGGCGCATATATTTATTATGGCACTTTTGACCCATATGTCCTAGGCATTAAAGGCTACATACTGCATGAATTTTTCTCTCCATCTTCTTTTACTGCACTTGAACGTGTTCCTATGTGGAAGCACGTCTATTGGCTTCCCCCCTTGTGTTGGTGTTATGGCGCTTCCACCTTAGGGTGGGTTGCACTCGAAATTAACTCTTTAGGCACGGGAATAATTCGTTTTAGATATTTTAACCCCTCACATCCTTGGCGTAGGTATTATCAGACCAAGCATGGACTAGCCGGACTGGTTCAATTCCTCTCTCGTTTTGGCCGCTTCAACACTGTGTGTTCTAATATTCATTCGCGCATCTATATTTTTTCTAAGGATAAGTTGAATAACATGAAAGTTGTCTTCCTTTTAATTTAATAGATTGAAAAGGGTCTTTTGTCCCTTTCCCCGATTTCCATTCAACTTTCCCGTTTCATTTAGCGCATTTATAATGGATGATATATTAAATTTTCATCATTATTAATCAATATAGAACCATTATAGGTTCAATTATCGTAGCTAGCAATATCTTCAAAATGTATTTGGTTAAGCTAGTTTCCTAATTTGATATCCATGCATTAATTTAGCACCCTTATTGATTTAAAAAGCCATAAAAACAATTACTTTAACATATATCGCGCTCAATTACATAACTTCAGGAATTTATAAATGATTTCTCGAGTGCATTGGCAGTGCAACTCGGATGAGTAGATGGTGATTATTAATTTTCATGAGCCCAGGGCACATCAATGGTTATTCATTTTCGTGAGTCCAGGATATATCAATAAATTTAATAATATAAATAATACTAGATCATATATTGTGATGTTTGAATAACAAAACATGTGAACACAAAAGAGAAGAGTTTTATAAAATTTAGGGGGTAAATTCTATAGATTAAAAATAAGAAAAATAGAAGAAAAGTCAAGTAAAATTTCATTAGCACCTACTTAAGTGCCAGAAGAAAATTAATTGCTAGAGTATACGTTCTAGATCGCTACATTGCATTTGTAACGTTTCTGCAACTTATAATTCTAGATAAGCTTGCTTTAGCTTTATCGTTTTATAAGCATTTCCTAATATCTGTTATTACTGAAATAAAGTTAAATTCCGCAATTAGATCGGCAATACTTTTATAGCATTGCGCTTAAACAATTTCGTGTTCTCTAGATTCGCATTCTCTTGAGCTTGAACATATAGAACATCTAATTCATTTATTATCATATAGGCTTGTATTTATTATTTATCGCACTTAGTCTGGGCAAATTGCTTCTATATGCATGTTGACGTACCAGACGTTTTAGGTGTCCCAAACACTTGAAGGAAAATCGTTTCACTTAACTTTCGTACTATTTGACCAACCACACTTAACACATCTCTGATATAATTGACAATTTATAATTTATTTCTTATAGTTACTTTAATCCCATTAAACCTTAAATTTCATGCATTTCATTGTTTTGCTATTATGTATTTCGTTTTTGGCATTCCTACAATAGATTTGTGGCTCATTTCAAAATTTTTAATATCCCAGATGTTTAAATTTTAACTCTACTTGTATTTTGGGTTACACTATTTGCCTAAATTTGTTCCAAAATATCTATTTATGGCAATGCTGTTGCCTTAAATCATGAAGCAAATATACATTAATTAATTTATTCGCACTTCGCTTTTCTTTTGTCATTTGCGATCTACTGCTTCAGTTTCGCTTATCGAAATTAGATGAATGCGTGTTTCGATAATATGTCTTTAACAATTTCAAATGGTCAGATCATGCAATTTTTATTGCTCATTTAGTTGCTTTTAAAAGTTTATTGAATGTTTGTTGGATATTTGCACTCAAATGTGATTTAACTCGACTCCTATAAGCCCTTCATGGCGTTCATATAGCTTGATCGTCCTTAGCTGTGCTTAGTTTGTTTTGATTGTACCAAACTAAATGAATTAAATTATTTAAGGTAGCTATTATATCGAATTTGACTGATTTGAGAAATTTGAAAAAAAACTTTACGGGTATAGTATTTTCAATATGAAGCTTTAATCAATTAAAAAAATTTTGGTCTTTCTCTAATTCAATTTATAAGCGTAAATAATTTCTAGAATCAGGATTGATTGATAATTACTTTTATAATTATTAATTATTTAACATTCGATTTTAGCAAACTCCAAATCAATTGCTTTCTCTATATTATAGTCATCGTAAACACGTCTTTTAGTGACTTCACGAAATCATTTCCACAATACTTATTAGTTTATGTAAGCTGTTTGCGTTTCTCTGTTTAATGTAGAAACGAAATATGATTCACTCAAATTGGAAGTCGTCTTCTTTTTATTACCTCGACTTTCATTTAATTTTTCATTTACATTTACGCACTTTCAATCCGCTATGTGTCATCCATCAAGATTATTGCTTTTCTTTAAGGTAGTTTGACTTATGGTTATTCAATAGAAAATAGCACTTATAATACGCCATTGTTACTTTGAATGGCTAATTCTTAAACACTCAGGTACTCTAATTTCCCTCTTAAGCAATGATCACAATTGTTACTTACTTTTCTTAGCAGCCTTTTGGATTTTTGCATTAACGTTGAATAACGCATAGTCAATATAGATTATCCAATCTGAACTAGCATTATTCTTAATATGTCTTTTTCATAACTAGTTTCTCATTTCGCTATCAGTGTGTTAATATAGCACCATTTATTGATTGTGAAATAACAATTCACATCAAATTTTGATAAGTTAAACACTTTTTAGAACGCAATAAAACTACTTATCGAGTGCATTAAGGGTGTATCTCGTATTTTCGGATGTCGATGATTAATTTTAGCAAAGCCAGGGCATATCGGTATCTATCTATACCCTCACTCATCCCCTTTGGCCTTCTTGTGGCAGTACGAGATTTTAACAGTTGTTTGCCTTTTTGTCTGAGAAGCCTAAGTCTACCTTGTTCTGGGTTGCATTAGTCAGAATGTGGTTCAACTTGGTTTTGATGCTGTAGCCTTCACCTTCGTGAATTTTTTGCCTTAATTTCGTAAGTGAAAAACACATCTAATTTAACATAAAAGAATTGTAATTGTAGATATTTAATTAAATTAAAAGTGCATAAATTCTGATTATTGAAATCAAAATAAAATTAATATGTTTGTTCATAAAATTGGTAGATTATAAATTAAAAATAGAGAATTTATTTAAGTGAAAGAAAATTGGAAAAGAAAAGAAAGGGTGGATGTTTAAAATAACTTGTAGCTGTTGTAAATGCTTCGTGGACGAATTTATTGTTTGCAAAATAAATGTGTGTGAAGATAGTTCAATAAAATCTATAACAAGCTAGTATAAAATTAGCTACTTATACTATAAGCATTTCGTGGGATAGCAGTAAACTAACTAGTCTTTGCTAGAAATACCTTGTTAGATTCACACTAGATGTGAGATTGCTATAGGTATGCTGCGCCAGCTTGTGGGGCTATAGAGGTTTATTATTCGTTCATTTTTATAATCAGGTCAGGTATAAGACATTTATAATGTATAAGAAAACATTTTAGCTGGGAACTTATTTCAAAAGTAGAGAAAAAATAATGTTAACATATAATATTTGATATGTGCTAGCTATGCCAACATTAACCATTAACACCAATTAACACGAATTGAATTTGTTATGCACTTGAGAGTAATATTAATTCATTCAAAAGCACATATAGACAGTCAAAACTTGGCATGGATAAATAATTCGCAATCAATGATTTAAAAGGGAATATTAAACTCACTAACTGGCGGGAAAAGGAAAACTAGTGGTAAAAAGCATACATAAAAAATAAAGTCAGCTCAGATTTAACATTATATATTAAGCCTGCCTTAAATAAGGGTGCTCCGCAAATCCCAAAGGCTGTCAAAAACAATAACTTTCCCCCCTATTAATTGTCAAAAGGGTAGCTAAAATTCCCGAGTTTTCCAAAATTCGCCACGCAAAAGAAAAGAATTGTAGATTTTAAGACATACTGTCAATTAGTTAGCTATAGGCTAAGTTATCTCAAAGGTGGACAATCACAACGTATGAAGCATTGTGGATTCGAAGTAAACAAGTAGGGGATAAAGGTCTTCAAAAATATTCACTAGTGGCCAAATGACAATTACAGAATAAACACAAGTTTTAACACAAAAGATAATGCACAATTTATAGATCATTGCACTTGATTAAAAAATGGGAATGAAGAATACTCAGCACACATATGAGGAATGAGGAATGCTATATTCTACTATTCCACAACGGCAAAATTTTTATTTTCAAATGCCGTAACGACTACAAGCAGACCTGCACACTCAATTACTTTTAAATCAATTTATAATTAAATCAAAACCAAAAAAAAAATCGCAAATAACGAAAATTTATGTTTATGGGCACCGAAGATAATGTTAAAGATCATAAATAAGATCTAAAGTTAATATAAAGACTAAAAAGTGATTTAAAAAACGAACTACTTGGATCACAAGCAATTGATTTTATAATGCCATATCGTTTGGAATGACTGTATATATAATAAATATATACTCAGTTAAATTATGCCGATATACGAAAATCGGAATGACAAATGATATTCAATAAGATATATTTATCATACGAAAATAAATCAACTTATAAATGCGTTTCGCAAATTAAAACTAGCTCATGCAATAATAAGGTTCAAATGCAATGCTTGAGCAAAAATTGGAATACCAAAGACCCAAATAGTGTCAATAACAAATATCCTGGATGTTTAAAATACAAAATTGCATAAACATGCAATGTATGCATAGCAAGTATAGCAATTAAGAAAACAACGAAAGCAAAAATAATGAAGTTAGTAAAATTTGGAGTTTCACGTCATAATTTATCAGACTCATCTAGTATGTATTGAATTTGATATACCACGATTTATAATGAAGTTCGAATGAAATCGTTTTAAGGAAATATCTGGGACAAATAAATAAGTGTAAGAAGAATGACACTAAAAAAAACCCAATTTGCTAGTTTAATTGAATTAATAGTGAAATAGAACCCGGGACAGTCAAGATGGGTGATCCAGTTCATAACGAAGTGATAAGAAAAAAGTAGACAAAACTATAAAACAAGGAAAATGAAAGCTAGAAGGGTGATATCTGGGTAAATTTCTTAATTTTCTATTTGCTTCAGTGCTGACAGGCAAATAGGAACAGTTATAGAAAGACAGAAGAAATGAGTTTTAGCCCTTAAAATAGGATTGCCCAAAGTTTGCCTAGACGCAACTAGGCAAATTTTAGAAAGGTGAAAGCAGAAAATTCAAAATTTTAATATCTATACCAGAGAGAGATCATAAATTACAGAATAAGAGAGAAATAAATAAGTAAGGACGATTGTCTAAAGAATCCTAAATCAGTGCTTTAGGGCTTTCCCCGATTTCCAAAGTGCTTCGATATCAATCAAGACAGAATGTATAGTCCTAAGTTTTATAATAATAGATTTATACTATTCGACTTAAGCATTTTAGAATCAATTTAAACTTTTAATTTTCTTCACGAATAGAATCTTTCCTCTAACTCAGACATTTATACACAAACACAGATAGAATTGCCAACACCTGATTCTAATTTGTGTTCCTAACATCCCAAATGTTTAATATTGGCTCTATTTGGGTTCTCTGGTATCCCAAATTGCACTCAAGCATTTCCTGTATTTTTCCTTAATACCAATGTTAGCTTTAGTATCTGAAAAACAAATGAAGCCTACACCTACTCATAAAGAGTTTACCTAATTTTCTTGCATGAAAAATTCGTCTAATTTAATTTCAGAGAATTATAATTGCAAATATTGAATAAAATTGAAAAGCTAGTGAAATATAAAGAGAAGTGTATGTGATTGTTCTTAAAACTTATAAATCATTAAGTGGTAATGAATAAAGAATAATGAATTAAGAAACATGACCCTTTCCATATCAAGAACGTTCCGAATATAATGTAGATGCTTAAAAATAAGTCGTAACTTCTATCAACACTTTATGGGAAAATCTTGTGTTTGTTAAACAAACATATGTGCAACTAATGAAAACAACTTTAGGCAAAGTGTAGCAGTAGCTACTTTGTGTTTGAAATATTTCTTGGGATAAATGTGTAAAATGTATAGCCTGTGCTAGAAATATCTTGTGGGCCAAGGACAAGTTCAAAGTAGATGGCTACCTGCAGACTAATTGTTACAAACTATATATTAAATAACTTCAGTGTAACAAAGATATTTCTTGACAACTATTTGATTCTGATTTCGCTTATCTGTATAAGGTAATTAGCTAAGCTTTATTATATCTCCAGCCATTAAAAATTACCTGGAATTGAAAATTCAATTGCTTTCGTGATAAATAATCTTATTTATTAAATTGTTGCAGGGTCTTTATATTGATTCCAGATCACATTTTCAATCTTTGAAGTTACTTTCGGTCTCCATACACCGTAATCCTCGTTTTTTGTAATTCGTGATTGTGATGCTCGTTGAGTTTCGAGTTGTTTTAGGCTTTTTGAGAATTTTGAATTTATTTTGATTGACTTTACAATTGAGGATAAAATCTTTGAACGTGCCAGGAAACTATGCTTTTATATCTAGTTTTTAGCAATAGCGTAAGGTAGTATAAATGATTAAGTGAAAGAAGAGTGAATTTTAAAGATATTATCAAGCCAAATAAGAATGAAACACACAGATTTGGAGTCTTGAGACCCATCAAAAATAGCAAAGAAACTAGCAACTGGTGAAAGTGAGCATAAAGCAGCGAATATATCAACTGGAGCTAGGAATTTAATTAAAAAAGTCAAAATAGGTATGATCACCACCCAAGTTTTGTATACGAATCGAATGATTAAATTAGCATATGAGCAAAAGAATACAAAATTAGGCTAGAATAAGACTTTACTACATAAAGCTTGAGAATTATTGTTTTTTTTTTTTTTTCCAATACTCTCTAGATATGCTTTCTATTACAATTTTTTTTTACAATAAGCTTTTAATTCGGAGCGTTTTTACAGCCCAACTCGACAATTTTTTTTTTCAAATCCGTTATCTTATCTATTTTTGATCGTCAGACCATCACATGGGGATTAAATCTTTAAAGTCAAACTTTAGAATATGTAAGCACTATCCTCTGATTCACCAAGGCTATGTCAATATTATTAAACGACTTGCCTAATCATGGGTCCTGCTAGGTCTTCCTTTTTAAAGATCGACAGATATTTATTTAGGACAGATTGTAGCCGTGCAGGCTCACCTATTAGGTTGAACTACTCAATAAATGTTAAGTACAAAAAAAGTAAGACTGATGCTGATCATACTATTTAATATCAAATGTTTATTTGGAAATATTGTGATTGCTTTAACAAAAAGGGGGTAAGGCTAGTGTGAAATTCCGACTCCATTATAATCTATTTCAACCCTACTTTGTATGCAGGACATTAATGTTACAGTTTGAAATAAATTAAATTCTATCTAATATTCGATTATTCATTAATGTAAAATTCGATTTTTAAATATAACTAAAACTAAAATTAATGATTTTAAAGCAAAATGTTATTGTACTCACTAGCTTGCCTGGAGATTGCTAGTTATTTTTGTCTGTTTCTGCGTTATAAGAGACAGAAATGACATTGCCCATGTTTATCATGGGTTTGCATTTGAATCACGCTTTTGGATTTTAGAGTATCTGTTTTCAAGAATTGATAAATGTGAAATTGCACCTAAAAATACATCTGCCATTAATTAACCCAACATAAAAGACAAAATACCAAAGCCTTATCAGCTTTTTAGTTGTGAATTATACCTCATGAAGTGATATTTTTTTCACTTTTATTATTTAAAATGGCAATTTACACAAGTTAAACTACGCTTATTAAAACACTATCAAGCAATCCTTTATGACAATACTTTCAAAATATGATAACATTAAATAGTGTATGGATCACTGTAGATTGTAGGCTAAATTAAAAGATAGTCATTGTTATGGCGAATTTGCTATATTATTAATTTTCAATTCAATTTTGCATCACATGAATTGAGTTTTCAACAGATATTTATTCGCTTGTATGAGGTTGATAAATGTTTCTTAGCAGGTGCCAAAGTACAATCTCATTTTTGACTTAACCTTGACTCATAACTTTGTATGTGAAACGTTTTATTTTTTTTGTATTTATGCTTTGCGAAAGGCTTTTAGCTAGGGATTGAGTGCTTGTAAACTTTAGTGATTATTTAGTAAATAATTATGCTTGTCTAGGAACTCAAATTATCGATTGTTGCAGCGAAAATCTGTTGGTGTTCGCTAGTTTCCAAGTGTACTCTGACTAGTTTTAAGAAGACTTCTGACTTTTGTTAATACACCTTTTCGATCTTTATTTGCATCTAGTTCCCATGAACTCAGTTCTCATATACAGATTTTACGCATATTATAAAAAGTAGTTGAGGTTTACATTTAATTTTACCTAGGCTCAATTGAGAATTCTCAAGCTACATGCTGAGCAAGTTTTTTAACTAATAGACGGTTGTGACGTTCACATAGTTAATTTCAACTCAGTAAAAGTATGTTGATACACATGAGCATGGTATAGTGAGTTAAATTCGTTTAAAAGCTTGTGATTAATTTTTGCTTCACAGAGGGACCATGCTTAAACTCGGAGGAATCACAAAGCTTAATCATTCTTTGGAGCTAATACTATGTGATTTTTTATTTAAGCCATGTTAAATTCATCAACTTTGGTAAGCCTTTAAAGGAACTTTAATGTATTATTTATAATAAGAACTACTATAATGACTCCATGAGTGGGCTGGAGCCTTCTTATTGCGCGTTTTAAGTAATCAGGTCAAGGTGCTACTTACGTTTGTGTAATCTAATTTAGCATATTTGAAGTAAAGGTTATATAAAGCCATAAATACAAATTAATGCCTCTTTTGAATTATATAGGCATTTTTATTAAAATTGGTTGACAGGCATTGGTAAGTCTCTTTAATTTGAGCCGAGTCCAGGTAAAGCTAATGACATTTAGTGTGCCGTTAAATAGTCTCACTTTTCGAGTCTACTACATTAACCACCCTATTGTTGCAATTTATAAAAAGTTTTTTTTACCACAATCAATCTTATCTGTCACTTAATTTTTTAATTTCTTGATTAATCATACAGAAATTGTACAAATGGAGAGACATATCTTAGTGGAGACATCAAATTCATATTCATTTCTCAAATAAAAGCAACCCGATTTAATCAATTACAACATGGGATAAACCTTACATTATAGCCTTTTAATGAATCAATGTTACAAATAATTCATATTGAGTCTCAGTTTCATAAATTAATAAAAAGTTAGGTGTATTATGGACTATCTAAGATCAACAATTAATATCTCAAACAATTCCATTAAAGATTCTGTTAATATCCCTAAAATTGATCATGGAGCTGCTACAAGTGAGTTTCCACTAAAACTAGACTTGGTGGATTTATGTCAGCTCATAGAGTGTATTCTAAAATCGCAAGAGGTATATGTTTATTTTAAACTTTCCAATTATTTATGGTGAACAAAATGTTGACTAATGCATAGGGCTTAGTGTTATTCAATGCTGGAAAATAGTTAATTTAGATTAAATTTAAGGTTTTATAAAGCTTTGATAGAACTAAAACGCCATAAAAATAAATTGAAGCCTCTATCTTTTTGCATTATTTTTAAATAGCGGATATTTGGTCATAGAGATGAGTTTAGCAGCTCTGCTATTTACTCAATTCTGTAACTAACATATACGGAAAATTTAACTTTCGATTGAAAAAACAAGGCTGGTTTATGTATAGGTTATAAATGCCTCTTTCTTTCACTGGCCTAGGCTTATTAACTCATTTTTAGCTGATTTGAAATTGTCATGGCCAGCTACCTACTTTATCTTATGATATAATACGTTATAAATTACTAAGAAAGTTGTTTCAATTTTTAAATAGCTAGCAAATTAATTCGCGTTTTGGTAAAACTTTGGTTTAAAGTAGTTTAACTCAAACTTATAGAAGCTGTGAATTCTCATAGGAAATTTGCATAATGAGTAGCCTGGGGCGTAAAAACTTATTGTTTAACTAAACCCAGGCCAGGAATTTAATATAAAAGGGTCTGTAAACCTATCTGTTTATTTAACAATCATCAATTTTAATTTGCAATTCTAGTCACATTAAAATTGCAAACTTAAAACAGTCAATTATCATGTTAGAACTTTTCATGTATAATGCTTGTATCCTTGTTTTTAATTTGCTTAAGTGATGCTTTAATTTCATGGGTGTCAGCCAAAGTTTACTTTGAATACCCGTTGCCACAATCAAAGGCAATGAATTCACACAACGTTTTTGCTTTTATAAAGCTCTGCTATAAGTATTAAATGAATTATATCCTGCCATTTCAGCTGCTTATTCCCTATTGTCAAATGTTTTGAAATAACTTGTAGTCTATTATTTAAGGACTCTGGTTGGAATTGTGCACTAGGTCTCTCAATATAGTATTATATCAGTTAGGAGAGATAAAAATTATTAACGATGTCATTTCTTACACAGAGCCCTTATAACTATGAAAGCCCTTTCTTTATTAAGCTTCAAGGTTATAAAATTATACTTCGTCTCATGTCACGTAAGATTGTTCAGAGAACCTATTACACAAGTTGTCCTGAATTTAATAAAGAGTGGTTAGGAATATTTGATTTGCACATGACTCACGCATGTCAATAGCAAAGATATTAGTTTACGACAATATGAAGGGTTATTGATCTATTGGATAAATACTATTATATAATAATTTACAACAATATAACTGGCTCTTAATCTATCCTTATGTAAATTTTATTATATATTAGTTAAAAAAAATGCAAATGGCTTTAAATCTATCCTTGGAAATATTCTATTAATCCAACATTTAAAACAGCTAATGAAGTAACATGTTTAGCTACCCATTTTTGCTACAAATTAAGCTTAGATGAGTTTTAGAAAGTCTTTTAGGGAACTTAAGGATATTTAGTTTCCAAAGGCTCTCAATAAGATTTAGGAATAGTGTGCTTGATTATTGTTACAAATATAGTTTTTTAAAATTATGATATTTTAAGCTCATATTTATTGTAAACTTGCATTGTTCAATTTTTAAATTTATATGTAAGCGATTCGAGACTCTAAAGTCAAAATATGTTATTTTAAAACAGTAGTTAAAAATAATTACATTTCACAGGCACTCTTTGATCAATACTAGTAGATAGTATAAATAATCAGAAGAATTGCAAAGTATATGTTTTACCTTCTTGGGAGAATGAAAATATAAATCTCAACAAGTTTTTTTTGCTTACTTAACATATGTTCTAAATTCGATAGAGGAGTTCGAATTTAGATCTTTTAAAACCTTAAAAGGCTTTTCTCGAGTTCATTCATTACTAAATCGAAAAAAGTTGATAGTGGAAGACCCAGGCTTGATTCTATATATGCATATATATATTTCTTTGTTTTTAACCTTGAAATTGTTTTAGCTTCGTGGGTTATATTATCTTATATTTCAGTGAGTATTGTTTGAGGCTTTAAAAACAATTTGATAATAAAGAAGATGAAAAGTGGAAAAATGAATTAATGTTATTGCTTTGGATTATAATTGAATCAAGTGAGATAATGGATACTGATATAATTTCAAAGGACTAGTATCGCCATTAAGTATAATATATAGCTCATACTTCGTATAGATTTGGTAGTCTAGGTTTGCAAATCTGTTTTAGCTTTGTGATTATTTATTACACGTAGATATGATAAGTTAATTTAGAGTCAGGTTGTAGGTTTTAGTAGTAACTAGATGTTGTTACATACGTAGATTTTTGGATAATTGCTGGGATTTTTTAAATAGGCCTTAGCTAGTAGAAAAGCGTCAGGTTGAGTAAACCTTTTAAAAGATTCCTTTGAGAGGTGATAAAAGTTATTATTAAGTACTTGAGGTCCGAATTCGCATGCAGATAGTCTGTTGAGGCCATCTTTTAGGCTTTTATTCGTGTAAAAATAGGATTCCAGAATATACTGGGTTGAGAGTCATTTTAAGAACAAATATAAAGGTGCTAAATTTGAATATATCGAACTATAACCCTTTCAAAGATTTATAATTGTGGGAGTTAGAGTGCACTTATAGTGTTAAATGTACTATCGAGGTTCTGAATGTGTTTTCTGTTAGTGATTGCATATGCCAACATCAGGAGGGAGATGAGAAACTGATAATCAGTGTTACAGATAGATAGGTTTTGCGAGGTATAAAATTTTAGAACTTACTTTCAAAAAGAGTAAACAAAGCCATAAGATAGCTGCAGAAAAAATAAAATATTGCGAGTTCCAAGTGACCCTGTCATATGAAGGAAAAGTGAGTGGTAAAAAGTTAAAATATTAAAGATCGCTTTGCTAACTTAGGGATACAGCATATGATAAGAGTCACAACGGGGAGAGCCATGAAACCAATTCTCCTAAGGTTAAAGTATCAATTTGAAGAGTTTAAACATATGGGTAAATTAGTCCTGATCTCAATATAACCTGGAAGGGATTAGTGAGAATCCATAGACAGACTTGAAAGGTACGTTGAACATATGGGATTCAACCATTTCTCGAGAGCTTGAAAGTCTTGAAATAATAATATCTGCCAAAAGGATCTATTAAATGTTGTTAAAATAAAGTAATTCACAGTTAGGTATAATAAAAACCTTTTTGTACTGAGTGAAAGCATTAGCACTTATCAGATTGAACTTAACAATAAAGCAGTGCTTTATCCAATCGACACCAAACTCGAGTGAGAACACAAATAACTAAAAATAAAACAAGAAATTCTTCTCAAATAACAGATAATTTGCAAATTGTTATACCAGCCATGTGAAGTTTTGTATATACGAAGAAATGTTGAATCTGGATAGAAAGTATATATACAGTTATCATTTTCGAGTTATCAAGCTCTTAATTTACCCTCGAGATGTTGATATCCTAAGATAGACTATAAAAGCATCACAAAAGAAAAGAAAACGCTCAACAACATCCGATGATACTATCTGGAATAGCGTCTTATCAGTGTATTTCTTGAAAACCGTGGATTTAATTTCACCAAAATTGTTGGTTACCACAATAATAAACATGATTGACTTTATCAAAAAGAAAATCAATTAAATAATGTCTTAAAAAATGGGAAAAACATTTACCTCTGAAGAATTGATAGCTATACTCAAGCTCAACACACGGATCAGGTGCAAAAAGCTATGGGCAAGAATATAAAACAAGACTGCTAGATACTGGGCAAGCAGTGAAATTTTCTGAATAAACGGCTGTTCAGCATTGTTAGGCTCAATTTTCACCTTTTCTTCGTATTCTACCTTAATTTGTTGGTGTTTAGGGCATTGAAAGTTTACAGGCTTTTTCAGCTTTGTGTTATATTGAAAATTTAGATTATATCTATCTAAGTAATGGATAACAGAAGATATTAATGAATCCATCATGTCCCTGCCTATTGATCGGCAAAGCCTTTCGAAAATTTCCAGCATGTTGAATATAACATAAAGTTTCATAAAGGGTTGTGCTCTTATGTAGTGGTAAAGTCTAGACATGTCAATTAATGAGAAAATCAAAATAGAAAGCAGAAGAAGAGAGAAGCGAATCGAATCATTGAGAGCTGGCAAATTAATTTCTGGGTGAATTGTGTTTTCCATATAAGTTTGTGTTGAATCTTTATTTCTGGAAAAGTTACCTAGGTCGTTTCCTGGTTTTTTGCCTTTTATGCTATTGGGGCGCTGTGATTACATGATTGATAAAAAGGTTGATTGCTTTTGTTACAAAGATTAGCATTTCCTAAATAATATCAATTACCTTATGTTTTTGGCGTGGATTAAGTTCCCGATTAATAGAATTACTCCCTTGGTGGTTTAAGACTGATAATATAGTTTTAAGAAAAGTATGGAATGGTACAAAATTTTATTATGAAAGGAGTCTTAAACATTTGATGTCGTACGGAGTTCGTTTGTTAGTCTCGATCCAGGGATATTGGGCTGAATTTTAATCATGCGGCTTGCCAGTGCTAGTATTTCTTTTAAAGTAAACCTTGATAACGTAAGCAGAGCCTGAAATTGTGAAATTTATTTACAGGGCTGGGCTCATAATATATATTGATTACCTGTATTGGCATAAATGTAAGGTCATAAAGCAGTGCATCTAAGCATATAAGTGTTGCAAGTAGCATAAGGGTTTCTAAATTTATTGGAACGGAGCTCATGTGATTAAGCTGATTCTGAAACAAATGGAATTTGTTCATATGCTCGAATATATCCATAGGTGGTTTTGATTTATATTAATTCCGAATTTTATAATGTTAAAAATGCATACACCTTGTTAGTGCGGAAACTAGAACGTAAATACTTGCCAACATCGACTTACTTTAGGTAGTGACAAATGTGGGTGACTTGAATTTGTGAATCTAAAGTTCGTTTGAGCTACTAAGTTGCCTGCATTGTTCTCAGGTTCTTTGCATGCCCGGGTACGACTTTCTTTAGTGTCAGAAGGCTCATTATGTGGTTCATGTGAGTTGTTCCGAAAGTTAGATAGCTCAAATTTGATTGATGTCCCATTGAGCTCATTGTAGAAAAAGCTTAAGATTTGGGATTTTATTTTCATATTTTTCATCTCGGTATCAGGGTGCATGGCAGAGAAGAAGCTAACAACATAATTAAGTGTTGCTTATGGAGTTAATTGATATTGAGCTACCGAATTTGTGTATGCGTGCTTTAAGTTAATTTTACGGTGTGTTTGTTGAAAGTTGCCACGATTTTTAAAGCTGTTTCTTATAGAGATCTCAATAATTCGAGCGGTCGATTCCAATCAAATCATTTCTGTAGTGGACTTGTTATGTAGAATCTGAAAAGAAGCAAGTTTTAATATAAAATTTTCAGTTTAGTTCCACATTGAATGATTATTGAAAGTTTTACTTGGCAGCTTAACTATGTAATCTTAAAAGAAACTTATCTAATTTGATAGTTTTTGTTAAACTAAAATTTTAGTTGATTACTTCTTGTTAATAAGCAAAGTTTGATTTACTTCTCTAAGAGAGCACAAAGACAAACCTTTAATCGGGAGTCAAACCATATGCTACCGAGAAGTTTTTGCTGAGCAATTATGACTTTAATTCCCGAACAAATAGATTAAATAATTTAAACCTCCCTTATCTCTTTCTATGGAAAGCATTAAAACTATTTTTTATTTTAATTTTACCTAAAATTGTTGCTGTATTTTCCAGATGTTGAGCAAAATCTTACTCGATTTCTAGATTATGCTGGTAGTTGATTTGTACCCAACCAATGCTTTGATAAGTGATTACTCATAGATTTTATTACACGATTGTTGACAATAGTATTGCTTGAATACATATCAACAGGCTCATAGAAGCTTATAAACACATAGCACTCACAAAGATAACATGCACGGCACGTTATGAGTGTATATAAATATATTGATTTAAGCATACGTATATAAATATATATGTAAAAACACGTGTTTTACAATACATCTATTTTGTAAAATTTTATCCATAATTTTGAAAAAGGTAATGAGAATAAATTTAATAAACTCGAACAAATTAAAAAATTATTAAACGCACCCACAAGACAAAATCTCCATGCTTAGAACAGACACATCTGTGCAGTGTAAAAAACTCAATATCTGCGTGTATCATCTATTGGTCTCACTGTCACACGTGCATCAAACGCTAAATTAGATTGATTATTTTTGTATTAATGTTAAGTGTTTAACAATATGACCATTACTCAAAACAGTGCTAAGATCGAAATTTAAACTCAACCTCTAATTACAACTTGAGAGAAGCACAATTATCTAAAATTACTGAAAAAAATTACTTTCATATCACTGCATGGGTCTG
Organism: Nephromyces sp. MM_2019; assembly: GCA_015657535.1. Classification (NCBI taxonomy): domain Eukaryota; phylum Apicomplexa; class Aconoidasida; order Nephromycida; genus Nephromyces; species Nephromyces sp. MM_2019. Next base: position 16,462 of record JADHZB010000590.1, read on the forward strand.
TCTGCGATAAAATCACACCTAGTCTGCCATACTCCCCCATTTAGCTTAGCTTAACACACTCATTCGTAATAGACCTCACTCACCCATACTTAAAACTGCTTTGTTAACTATATTCAAATTCGTACAATTGCACTCAGTCACATAGCCATACTCAATTACACAACAGTGTTCACACATCGCTACAAACACTTGGGGTGACTTGTAAACTTTATTGCACCCAGGTCACACATGATCATGTTTATTAATTTTTAAACATACCGTCACACGCTACCAAAAAAATTTACATATGACTGACTACAGATGCTAAACATAGTAACATATACTTAAGCACACTCAACGCTGAAACAAACCCCCACTCAATCACGCTCCCAACGTGTTCTCACTTAAATTAGCCCACGAAAACATGATTGCAACCGGATTTTACTAAGTTATCTATTCTATATAATTATACTATAAACGAATCAATTAGCTAATTAAAAGGTTTCACATGTAGTAATTGCAAGGAGAAATTTCAGTTAATTAACTCACGCTGTTGTAATAAAAATCAAGTAGTAATTTTACGGCAGCTTTCAACTTTATTGTTTTCAGATCATTTCTCACTATAACAAACGTAAAATACATTAACAAAGAACTGGACAACTAGAGTTAGAATTCCGTACTCTCTAATTACAAATATAATTAGCTTAGTTATATTTGGATTAATAATCACATTCAAATATCCTAAAAATCTATTTCTTAAGAAGGCTTAAGTTATGATTATTTTAAGCTTAGAAACACATTAATTAAGTTTATATATATTTTAATTGAAATTTTCATATTCTTATTGATTCCTATTGTACTAAATTGTGTAAATTTTTATTTCTCTTTTAACAAAAATGAATGAGTCAAGATCGGATAGCGGCATTAGGCTCACTCTTTTACACCTTTCATGGCTTGCCTTTTGTATCTCTTACCTTACTCTTAATGCTGAATGCAATACGTCTTGGTCAGGTTGTGAAGGAAGGATTGTTGATCGAAACGGAAACATATTTGAGGATCACTCTATTGATTTCAGCAGAGTTCATATAAACCTTTACAATAAACAGGGATACATCCAGCAATCAGTGGTAAGCTGAATACTCAGAAATTACTCTATACTTGAACTTATATACCGAATAAGCTACTTTAATCTTCGTAACGATTCAAAAATACACTTTTAATGCCGAAATTTCAGCCCTGTGCTCCAAATGGCTATTACTCTATGCCAATTGAAGATGAAAACCGAACTTATGATTTAAAAATCAATGGACCAGAAGGGTGGCACTTCTCACCACCTATTTATGTGGTTCAGAACACTTGTGACCAAGCTAAAGATTTCGTTTTCGAAGGTAAGAGAAGCAACTACCTAAATAACCTAAAATCAACATCTTTTTATACGCTTAGGCTTCAGTGTTGTTGGAAAGGTTACCTCAAAGCATTCCACCCAGGGCATTGGAGGCATAAAGCTCTCTCTTTACCAAAAGGAAATCCTCAAGTCAACAGCCACAACCCAAGACAATGGTCAATATGTTTTCAGCCATATTTTACCTGGAAAAGTAACTATAAAGGCTGCAGATTCTGAATTCCACTTTATCAATAATTATATCGAATCTCAAGTCCTGGATAACAAATTATTTATGGTGGATGATTTTGTTATCGATGGATACCCTGTCGAAGGCCAATTAATTATAACGGAAGGTGAATACTAAGGATTAACATTTTTAGTATAATACAAATATAGATTACCTAATCTTTTCAATAGGTGAATTTTATTATCCCATATGGGAAGCTACTGCTATAATCTATCCCTCGGATAAAACAGCACCTGAAAATATTTGCACACTTAAGCCTTCAGAGATAATACAAAAATTAGATGGAGCTCAACTCACTCAGACTGATATGGAAGGAAATTTCGTATTTCAACAAACATTGATGGGTACTTACAACATAGTCACTTGTGGGCCTAAAGATAAACCCAACTGCATAACTTCTCCGTCTCCATATTTTTTTGAAGTAAAACACTCTCCAGTTAAAATAGAACCCACATTCGAGGTACTATTAATACATCAGCATCTTGCACTATAAAAGAATATGTGAATTTGCTTAGCCATTGATAAAAGCTAAGAGACTAAATACTCTATGCAAATAGAGCGTGACGATTCTTCTTAAAATTTATAATTATTTTTCAGATTACCTCGTTTACTCAAGCTGGAATTGTCACTACCAAAGAAGGAGCTCCACTAAAGGGTGCCAGCATTACTATAGATAATAGAATAACTGTGTCCTCCGACGAAGGAGGTCACTTTTATGTACCAAATACAACACCCGGTTACCATTCAGTCGAAGTTTACTACCCAAATTTCTATTTCGATGAGCAGAATCAAGTTAATTATTATACAAAACTTTAAATACGCTTTTATATATACAATTCCTAAATTTTTTACAGATGAAGTTCAGCTACATTGCTCAAAATCCCATTGAAATAATAGCCACTGCTTTTGATATTTGTGGAACTGTTTACCAGCCTCAGAAAGCAGGAGCCTCTCCAGGCGAATACAAACCAGACAATGAGGCAATAATAAGTGTACAAAAACCTGATGGCTCAGACATGCTTGTCTCCACACAAAAGGTAATACTCAGATGTAACTTGTTGAATATTAATATTTAGCTATACAAAACCCACAAGAATTAGTGTTTTTTGATTGAACTACCCTAACCTTCACAAAGCATATTTCAGCATGCGGATTAATTGAACTTATATAGTCCTAACATAACCTAACTCACTAAGAAGATTTCTTTCATATGATTAAATTATCTTGTCCAACTATAACATAGCTGTTTTTACTACTATTTTAATCTGTTTCTATGCATATGACACATAGGGAAGCTATTGCTTCAAGTCTGAAGCTGGAAATTATAACATTTCTGTCTACAACGATCCTAAACAAGAATGGTTGTACACAACCTCCCCTGCCAGTAGAATGGTTACTATTTTGGACTCTCCTATTAAAAGCGTAGACTTTTATAAGAATATGTTTAACATGCAAGTAGAAGTTTCCACCTTAGAACCATACGAACAAGCATTTGATTTCTCCCTTGTAAAGTATAACAAAAATACCATGCCTAATCCCGTTGAAAGTGAGTTATTAATCTGTTATCATTAATGCCATGGTTAATTAGCAAATTACAACTTACCCTCAGTATCTTTGGCTAATGGTGAATCTTACCAACTACATCCTGGCAAGTATGAGCTAACTATAAAAAATTCAAATTGGATCTTTGAAAATCAGACAATTACGGTAAAGTTTGTTTTCAAAATTACAAGAATTTCACTTACGCTATAATATGCTCTTTAGATTGCTATATTTAAATTTTCAACCACCTTTATCAAAAGCCCTACTTATTTTTTCAAATTTTTAATTTATTACTTACCCTAAGACACTACCTTTATATGACATTGAATAAAATTTTTACACCAACTCTATCCACAAAACAACTAGCACCTTCTTCATAATTTATTTCCACAGCATTATGCATTCTCATATACACATTCATGATGACTAAATGTACACTTACTCAACAAGTTGACATTGCTTTGCTTTTCTGGATAAAATTATTCAATTCACTCTATTTCAGCTTGAAACTGGCAAAGATGTTAACCTCAAGGCTCAATTCAAACAGACAGGCTTCAAATTAGAAGGGACCATAGACGAGGATGCTACTATTGTCATATCTGACTTTAAAGGTAAAACAAATTTATTTTTGAGCAACTCTTTATTCTAACTGACTTTCTCTTCATACATCATTACTCAGAACCTGAATCATTCAAACAAGCTTATAAATTGAAAAGTGGACCATTTTCTCTCTCTATGCCTCATTCAAATGACTACAAATTGATGCCAGATAATTGCACTACTTTGGAGAAAGAATACTTCACTACCAATTCAGACTCTTTAAAGGCTACAAATATCAAGGTCTGCACGATTTAAGTAATATATCATTTGAAACTAAACTTATGGCTTCTACTCAGGTGAAGGAAAGGTTATTAATTGGCTCAGTTTTGCTACCTCAATCGTTCAATATACAAGAAATCGGAAACTACGACTTCTGTATAAACGCCTTTGACTCAAAAGTTAGAAGATTGACATAAATATATATTTATGTATATATATGTATATATACATATATACATATTTATTTAAACATATATATATTGTTTTCCATAAATGCTCAGGGAAAACTACTTGACTCAGTGAAACCACAATTCAACTCTTATACTAACAAATTTGATTATCAAATGTGGATTTCGAAATTGTCTGATTTTACTTATTTTGAACCTGCATTCACACGAACAGGCATGGACGTGAAATTTGTACCCTCAAAAGTTTTTAGATCTGATATGACTTTTGACAACAGTGGTTGCTTGACCACTCCTGATGTGCAGTTAGAAATAGGCCAGAATATTTACATTAAATTTGGCCAACTGTATGAAGGTAGAATCTCATACTAGTCATTTATTTTTCATAAAAATTATAACTAAGTTTCATCTTGGATGTCCCTCAAGTCCTATTCTCAAAGACCCTTTTGCTTAATATTTATTTAAATCTCAGGTGAATCATTAGTTAGACTGACAAATTCCAAAGGTACCACGGAATATCAAGAATTTGTAAAAACTAATCTCGAAAGTGTTAAACTCGGTCCGATTTTTAACGACCTTCACATGCCCATAGAAGCACACATAGACGGATACCATTTGCAAGCTGAAGGGCCAACTAACTTTTTAGCTACCAGGTAAATTATACTGTCTAGTCAATTTTATCATCATATCACTCCTAAACCAATCTTACAAATTTTAGGATTTCTGAATTGAAAATTTTTTTTGATTCGACCTCGAATCAGGATGCTGCCTCTCTGGAAGGAGCATCTATTTTCTTAACCTCTCTTAATGACACACAATATAAACAAAAGAAGTATCTCAGTAGCAGCCTTGAAGCTACATTCAGCGATATCCCTACTGGTAGTTATTTAATCCAAGCAATCATGAAAGAATTTGCTTTTAATCCTTCTCAACAAACAGTCACTATTGCTGAGGTATTTAGAGACTAAACAAAATTTATAATTATTTAAAACTCTTAAATAAAAATCTTTAGGGTGAATATAAAGTTTTAAATTGGAATGCAAAGCGAGTCACATACTCATGCTATGGAAAGATAGAATCTTTATTTTCTGCTCAATCTGATTTTAAAGAATTATTTGTTGAGGTAAAGATCCCACTATTTCTTCAAATCTAACTAAAAATACAACGTTTTGATCAAAAGATTGAATTTTAATATCATTTTATAGTTTCTAATCATAGATTATTTTAAAAATTTTGAAATTTAGGCCGAGAATAAGGATTATGGAATTATTGATGCATCTGTTAACACACGAGGCTTTTTCACACTAAAAGGACTAGCCCCACACGTTGACTATACTGTGTCCATTGTCTCTCATCACCCCACTGAGTTTGAATTGCAACGATTTTCCCCTAGTTCACAAATTGTCAATTTACAAATGAAGGATAAAGAAGGTAAAATTCTTATACCTTATACAATATCCCGAGCCACATCCTATTGAATACTTTTTCCCCAATAGGTGTTATTTTCCACCAAATCCCCGTGTCTACACAGAGCATTTTTGGGAAACTTACAGATATACCTCTAGATGACGTTTTTACAATTGAACTGTACGAAAAGGATTCAAATAAGCTTTTCGCTTCACAGCAATTACATTTAAATAATTATTTTGAGTTCCCTGGCCTTCCATCTAACACCTATAATTTGAGTGTTTACAAGGGTCAAACTTCTCAAAAGAAGGCAAAAAAATCATTGGAGGTATATAACCTAAGCTTTACGCATATTGATATATTAGCTAACATGCCTGTTTTTGCAGATTTTCAATCAGGAAGACATCCAATTTGATGGAAAAAACAAGTTTGTTGAGGTCAAACTTGACAATAAAGTTCCTCAGGAAGAAAAAACACCTACTGGGACCGAAAATAATTTGAAAACCTCACCTATGATTTCCATTATCATTTTAGGGTTTATATTTTATTATTACATAAAATCAACAGGTAATACAACTAATATTTGCTTTGGACGACCTATACTCAAATAATCTATATAAAACATTTTAAATCAACCAATTATATATAATTTATAAATCAAGTGAATAGCATATTTTATCTACAAACAAAATTCATAAATTTCAGATCTAGATAAAGCTATGTTAAATTGGTGGAATAAAGATAGATTAACAAGAAAAAAACAAAAATGATCAGATATCGCATAACCGACTACAACTAAGCTCTATTTACTTTTCATAACATCTTTTTTATAACAGTTAATAGACTCCAATTTTTTTACAGGAATCTTTGAAATGAATTTTGAGGGAATTTTAGGGAAAATTTATCAACACTAGAAAACCTTTAAATGTAATATTTAAATAAAACCTTGTTTGTTTTTCGAAATGAATTTGATCGGGAAATCATTATTTAGTGGATTTTATAAAAGATAGTGATATAAAATGACACTTTAAAATTAATTTTATGGCTGACGCTTATCTATTCATAATAGATAAAATCAAATAGGAATATGAAATTTTAATTTTTTAGCTGCTTCTGGGAAAAATTTTGGTTGTTTGATATCATCTGCTTAGTAACTATTCTCCACTTACACAGCCTTTACACCCACAAGTTACACACTGAATTTCACCCTATACAAAAAACATAAATGAATTTATATGTAGAATAGGATAGGTGAAATTCGAAGATTGATTTATTCGTATACACAGTGTACAGCATTACCTTAGCATGTTCCAAGGACTTGCTCGGAACTCTGCATATGCAAGTGGTCCCAAAAGATTGATCTGTTGATTGAATACATTTCAAGCAGCATAGCTTTTCATAGCCAGGTTTCTTCCACTTTGCTATAAGATTGCCATCGGCATAGCCTTCTCTTATGCAATAATCGTATAGCTCCCCTGAAGTTATAAAATTGAGTGATTTTATGATAATTCTATTTAGCTATCAATACAAAATAAGTTGATTTAAATCTGAGGCATCTTTGGAACTATTCATGAAAATTTCGCTAAAACTAGCTTCAATGCTTGGATTAAAGTGTTCAGGCAGCACATAATATATTTATGCAAAAGATCAATCATATTAAGATTGATATATTCTATTGAAGTCCCAACTATTATTTCGTGGCAATTATTACGTAAAGAACTATGTATATACTAGGTTTTAAATCAATTAATTTTATCATTAAATACTGATGGATAATATCATAATGAAATTGACAATTGCTTTAAAGTCTAAGATCATATGTTTTATAAATTATCATTCAAAAGTTCACAAGCTGTTGTATATAACTTAGATTTACTTGAAATTTCTTTTCTTTTATGATATAATTCGTAGATGTATCGACTGCGTTGATGGTGAATTCTATAAATAGGCCAGAGGGTCTCATTTTTTCTTTTTCCCTCATGTGGGTCATCAGTTGCTTCTTTCATTTTCTGGTTGAGGGCATCCAATGTTGGCTCTATTAGCTCCCATCCTTCGGGTCTCAGGGCACTATTGAGTGTACGTATTCGGGGCATCTTAATTATTAAAGGCCTGGGGAATGCTAAGAGAGTTGGTTGGGTAAGGTCTTGGCAAGATGTTTAGGGATAATATTGAAACTTAATTTTGCTTTCCTAAATTGAGGAGCAAAAGGCTTATTATAATTAAGCTCTAGTTATATACAATTATAAAGAAACGTTAAGTGCTTATGTAGCTTTAATTAGCTTTGGTGTCTGCTTTAGAGGTTTATTTATATCTGTGTAACGATTTATTTTTGCTTTGGTAAGGGTGGTAACTTGTTCATGAGTATTTGTTTTGAAGTTTTAGGCGTTTATATATCGAGGTAAGACTTGTTTTAGTTTAAGGCATTTGAGTTGATGTGAAGGGTATATACATATATATAAAGATATAATTAGCGATTCTATTTGGCTATTTAGTTGTATTGATGTAGTAAATTTTTGTGTAATTAGTCAGTGGGATAGCTTGCTAGTAACCAAATACTTCAAATTTGCTATCTCTAGCATTAGTATAAGTTATATGTGCGCATAGTTGAGCTTATGCTTATATGTTATTGATGTAACTGTTGTATATAATTACTAGCAGTGTGATTGTTTTCGTTATATAAAAGTTTAATGAGTTGCCAATGTACAAAATACCTGTGTCATTATCTCAGCTTAAGTATAAATAAGTAGATTTATAATAGATGGCTATAAAATTTAGCTGTTGTGCTTATTACTAAGCTTTTAATAGGTTATTTTTATTTTTAACAAATGATTGGTCAATTTAGCCATGTGATTTACTATTTAATAACGACTCCTTGTGCGCTTAACGTTTTTGTACTCTTGTTTAACTTGCATCAATTTTGTTTTAGGGATTTGTCCTTTCAGTAAGCAATTTGTGAAAGTAAAAAGTAATAGAGTATGATTCATAAGCTTTCACAAATACTTACTATTGTTTTTAGAAAATGAGTAAAAATGTGCAATGTAAATAAAAAGCAACTTTACATCTTCAAAATTAAGCATAATTGCAATGTATGCAATGCAACTCACTCTGCTTCGTTCTATTATATTACAGTATATATTTTAACCCTGGGCAACTAAAGAATTAATAGTTTTCGTTATATCAATTTATTTTTTGTCTAAGCTACATTAGCTTAACAAAAAATCAAATCAAAAGCTTCCACTGTTTAGGATTTTTTTTGTTAAATCAAATAAAATCATTTCATTTTTTAGCAAACTTATATTGGGTTGTTAAAGTTACAAAATTATTACAAAAGTAACAAAATTGACAAACTCATGCTTTTGGCACACATCAGTTCAGAACTCACTACGAGAGAGAGCAAAAGTTAAAGAAACAATGATGGGTAAAGTATTGAGGCATATTTAATTCAACACAGTAATACTAGTGTTCATATTTTGTTTATGGAACAGATTTTAAGCCCACCTGTAATTCTTTCAGATAATTTTGATCTTAATTCTCTAAATAGTTTTAATTTCGAATAACTTTCAGTAGCAAGGCATATTAATTATTTCTATTTAAAACTCGACTGTTTTGTTTTATTTTAATTTTAAAAAACTAAAATATTTAGCCGCTTCGTTAATTTATGTACCAGTTTGAACGACAAGAAATCGATTTCTGAGAAGATTTACCTATAGATAATCATCGTTTAGGCTGAGTTGGTTCAGTAGCTCCTAATCTATTTATATGTATTATGATTATTCAATAACACTCAAGCATCGCGTAAATATCAAAATAATTCAACAGTACACAGAATTTAAATTGAATAAAAAATATTTATTTTAAAGAAAAGAGTATAAAAGTTATAAACTAGTTTAAAAAATTATTAAAAAATTATATGGTGGATTTGTCTAAATTTTGCAAACACATCCAAAAGGAATTACCAATATCTGCATAAATTACGACTACGCAAAGAACATTACAATCTTTATGTTTTCTTTTTACGCACAACCCTCATGATTACTACATGTTAACAGGCGTGTTCCCAGATCAGACTCAACATATACTAGTTGATATAGACACAACTAAGAAACAAAATTAGCATGCAAAACGCGTGAGGTTATAAAAATATTTGATTAATTTATATATTTTAATTGCTTCCAATCAATATATACTTGATTTAAAACTTACTTGTCGGGAACAAATAAACTGTGTCCAACCATCTGGCGATTATTGAGTCGTGCAATAGCTACTCTCATTCATTATGATCTACAGTTTGCACATATTTTACAAGCAGCAGTGCATCTTTTACTTGAGCATCCCGAGCTTGAATGAAGTTAGTGGGTATACACAAGAATTAGATCAACAGTCGAACCAGGGATTAAACATAACTAACAACATAAATGAGCTAACAAATCAGCTCCTGAAAACTCAAACATATCAATCTAACTCACGCAAAAACACTGCGCAAATTAATCTATCACATAAGCCACAACTAACATCAGACGAATCTACTCTTCTTACTTCATCCAGCAATACCTTAGCTCCAGTGGCCAGCTCTACATCGAGTAACATAGTCATCAAAGAACATATTGAGAAGGACGAAAAACTTCTTAGTGGTTTCCTAATTGGATTTAAGACATTTTGTCAAAAACTTGTGCCCAACGATTCTCCATATAGCTCTTTTAACACCTTCACAACACCACAGTATCGATTACATTACCACGAGACACCAACGGGATATAAATTTGTTTTCTTCACTTCTCCTGAAGTGCCTTCACTAAAGAAGGAACTAGAATATATCTCGAGGCAACTCTTTGTAGATAATGCAATAATGTCACCAAACTTCCGTGTGGGAAAATCAATTCATAATACACCATTTAATGATAAAATACATGAATATGTCAAATTTTTAGAATTGAATCTTTTCAAATCACTTATCCAATAGTGTATTCCAATTGATACACTTCAAAAAAGCTTAAAGGGTTATCGCCCTTGAAGTCTTAAAAGGCTCACATCAAAATTTTGGTTGGTTTTTAATTAACTTTAAATTTCACCTTACAATTCTTTCCTATTCACTCTAAAAATGGAGGAGCGCTCTCTTACAGATACAGAGTATGGATCCATGCAGCCATCTTTTATTGAGCTATTTTTTAAGGAGTCACTAAATAACTCATTTGAGCCTGGTTTAAAATACATATTCACCACACTATCTAATTATAACAAAAAGTTTCAATACATATATGATAAATGGGATATTGTATATCCTTGCATTATGTCTCTAATAGAAATCATATCTTTGAAAGTAAATGAATCGTCTATTGCTGAAACATTGTTTGACATTCAAAGGGTGAATTTACGATCATTAAATATAGCAACAACTCAGTACGACAACTACAATTCATCTCTTGCCGATAATAAATCAGATTCATATAATATTATAAGATCATATCACGATCATAAACCTTTAGGAAATTTCAAAATTCTTAAAATTGTTTTGTTATCAACCTTAATACCAAACATTTTCAAGTACTTAAAAAATTCTAATTCCGGTCTTAATAGACAATCCTTAGACTCCAGCTATAATTCTTTACTTATGAAGTTGAAGTACACTTTTTTAGCTCTCAAGCAATTAAAGTTGGCCAAAGCCAGAAATTTAATATTTCAAATAATCTCGGATATTTACTATCGTTTGCGTCAAAACTCATCTTTGATCTACAATAGTTTATCACGTCTCACACTTTTCTTATTTTTTGTATATCGAGTATTATATCTATTTGATAAGGTGAAATGGCCTTATTGGGACCCTGTTATGCATTATGTAGGTTTAATCTACACAAACTATTATGACAAGTCAAAGTATACTGAGCATTATACATTTGTCAACCGTTTTACGAAATTTATAAGGATTATGTTCTTATTGGTATCGAAGGGGTTTTTGTTATTTGAATGGGTTAATGCTAATCATGATCAATTATTTACACATGATACAGTGACAATTCTACCAGAACCTCCTAGCCACCCAAAAATGCCCGAATACTCGGAAAAACTCTTTTTTCTAATTGAGGTAAAAAGTTAATGAATTAAATATATATATATATATATATATAGTCTCTAGGTGAGGTTACATTACAATCTTAAAGAATATTCATATCACAAATTTTCTCAGAATAAGACGATATGTCCACTTTGCAATCGCACAAGAACAAACCCTTCTTGTATACCAACAGGCTATGTTTTTTGTTATCGATGTATTCTTGAATATCTTAATGAGAATGCACATTGCCCTATTACAGGGATTCCAGTTGGTGATGATCAAATTCGAAGATTGTACGAGTCAAATGATTAGAGTATTTCAGAAAATTTTACATCATTTTTTAATCAGATAGAGATTTTCATTATAATAAACTTAGAAAAAAACTGATTCTGTAAATAAGTAACAATACTCAAAGCTCATCTTTATCTCGATAGTTCGCATTGTCTGATGTTTCTTGAAATAAAATACCCTGCAATAATTTAAAGTTTATATAAGATTACATAAATTGAATATTATGAAAGCTATATAGGGGATGTGTAAATTTGTAAATGCCTAATGAAAACTAACGGAGGAAAATTTCCATTGACAGTGCTTGTCTGGTTTTACACCAGGATAAACTGCTACTTCAATATGACCAAGAATGGGGCACCTAGGGCAATTTTTTTGTGTGAATCTGATATTTAAATATTTCGATGTATAGTTACTAAAGGCTTAGTTAAAATTAAGGGTTTTGTCAAACTTATAATTTTCTTTTGCACAGAGATAGCCGTTTGTTTCATTGTGCTTTAAATAAAAGATCCCAGTGTCTTCTTTTAGATTGTTTTCTTTTGTGCATTCGACTGTCCAGTTATCTGATTTATCGCCATTTCCTTTGTTCCCGAATCCAGAAACCTAAATTCGGTTGTGGTATGACATTAGGTAATGGTGGAAATTAGTCAATTACCTCATTGTTGGAGCTTAAGGCTGACTTGATAGGATGTGAGTGCAAGTTTAGACCTCCCCCGCTGTTTTGAAATCTCACTGTGTTGCCACATTTTAAGGGCTTTCCAGAGGGTTTAGTTTGTTCATTATGAGCCGCCTTCACTAGCCATAAAAAAGCTTCTCCGTCTTCAATGGCTTGATTTTTTGCAATTGTCTAAATTAGTTAAGTTTTCAAAAGTGGAAAAGTTTCTTTTAATTCACTGGTAATTATGAAAGGAAAAATTTTTGATGTGTAGAAAATTCATAAAGTAATAATAAATAATGGGCTCCTTAGATCATCCCAACAAAAGTTAGGACCTTTTCCTAATAATTAACGGTGAGATCTACCATAAAATCTGTTCAAATTCATGATTTCAGTGCTACAGTGTAATGTAGTTGTATCGGTTATTATAGGATTAGAAATATAAATATAGTTTAAAAAAGATTGATATATAGCCATTTCATATACATAAGTGCAAGAATTTCTAACCACCAAACTCTGTCCGCTTCCATTTTTCCATGCAGCATCTGAAAGGAGTAATCTGTGTAAGGATTAAAAAATTGTTTTAATTTTCCATAACAAAAGTAAGGTTTTCAAAAAAGTTTTGAGGGTGTGATAACATCTGTTACAGCCGATATTGGTGAGCTAGTATGCTTCTTAATTCAGTACTTACTTATAATCTGTTTTAATGTGGACAAGGCTTATTGCGCTTCCATAGCTTAAGTCAAATTGTGTAGAAGCACACAAATTGTATATATAATTTGTGGATATTAACAAGAGGAAGAAGGTAGATAATGTCTTGTTCATTATCAAAATTGGAAGTTGTACTTAGAGACTTTGAATAAAATAAGAAATTATTGTTCAAGAAGTAAAAGTTGAAATGATGAAACTTAAGTAGCATGGAGATGGGGGAGCTTATATCATATTCCAGTATCAATTAGACCGTTGACAAAGTTAAAATTGAAATCAAAGTTTTTCCTGCTTTCTCGAGTATTCACCAGCAGGTTTCTATTCAGGAGGTTATCAAATAAATTCTGATTATTAAATGGATTGCGGGGCATAGTTTCATGTTTAAAATGCTATTATTTATTTAATATATGAAGCTTAGGTTTCAGTAGTAAATTTCAAGCAATAATCAAAATTTTAGACTTTGTCTCAAAGACTTGACTGATAGCAAAAGCCAAAAAAGCTTCCGAAATTTTTAAAGTTATCAAATTTGTCTAGATTGCTATTAATAAATTGTAAACTTTGTCTATCGTTTACAGTTATTGTTTGTGTAGCTTATTATGTGCGTAAAATGTGTTTGTTTTTGAACTGCTTGTGCATATCTATGTATGCGATTTTCCTTGTGTTTAAGCAAAAGGAATGCGTTTTAGGGCTTAAAAAATAAAATATTTGTTTGGGTGCTATCGATTTGGTTAGTGTTATAATATTTATTAACGCTTTTATAAAAATTTGGGACTATCAAGCTATAAAAATTATAAATCTTTAAGGATCTGTGTTATGCAGTAGAATGATATAGTCCCCATTGTCATCATTCAGCTATTACTTGTGAGGTGAAGATTTATGACCTTCAGTCAAGCTATACCATTTTGCTCTGTTTTAATTCAAAATTATAAATTGTTGTTGAGGAGTCAATTGGGATGAAACAAATACCTATTTTCATTCATTATTTTCAATCTATCTGTTATCTGATTATCTAAGAACTTCTCTATTAATTTGAAGAATGGACTACAAAAAGAATCTAATAGAAAGACATAAATAGGATTTTGTAATCACATTTTTTAAAAAACGAACATAAAAGAATGTAGCTACCAATAAAATTTAATTGAAATTTCGCAACAGTTCTAGTATTCATATCTTGGAACAAAGGCATATGAATTGGAAGATTGAAGTGCTGCTCTAACTCGATCTATTAAGTATAATTGGACAAATAATGAGTGATAGGAGTCTAAATTTTTAATGTACAACCTGATTATGAACTTCCACAGCAATTCTGAGGGCCCAAGCCTTACTTTGATTATAATTAAATAAGGGATTTGCTATATCGGCACTATGCAGTAAGCATGATTCCAAGAATATTTTGTTAGAATCTTTGAGAATATGTGCCTTAAATCGATCGCCTGTAATGTTTAAGTTTTCAGTTTCTGAAACAATATCTTGAAGCTTATTAGCCAAATTGAAGTGCTGATCCATATCCGTTGAGAGGATAGCAGAAATGATTCTTTTCCGTGTTGGTAAGCTAGCTGTCGATTCCATAATAGGTTTAAAGTCCTCAGAGCTTCTATATTCATGAAATCTCAAGATATGAAGCTTTTATATGGTACCTTATAAATAAATTTTTGCTTGAACCTTATAATTTGAAATAAAGTTGAAGAATGATAGTTTTCCAAAACTGATGCATCATTGTAGACTTGTGCTATAAAGCTTCAAAAGATAGCACAATATGATGGAGTTAGAAAACTAAGGTGTTGATACCTTTGAATTGAGATCAGGAACCTATTGTTTACTCCTGGATGACTAAGATCATGTGATAAGGCAGCTAAACACATTAGGAATTTATCTCTAAAGTTGTACATATTTTGTAGATTCTTTGAAGATTGCAAAACATACATAATCTAAAAGATGAAACAAAATTCTGTAAGTTTAAATTTTAGTAGAACACAACAAAATAATTACCTGAGCCACAGAAACAGCGTGATAAAAATTATGGAATGGATTAGCACTTTTGTAGTTCTGTGAAAGGAAATAAGCAAATTTAAACATTTTGATAGCCGACATGCTAATTCCAGCTCTGCTTGAGCAGTAATATAATAAATCTCTGATCAAAATATAAGGGATTTTTATTAAATTTTCTTAGATTCCTCATTTGAATACCTGGCTTTTAATATTATTTCAGGTTCTTTGTTATCTAGGACATCATAATCCCAGGAAACCCAACTTTCTATGGAAATAGGATCATTCAAAAGAGTAGATTCGGAAACGTCTTGAAAGTCATTGGAAATATTCAGCCTTTCCTTTTCAATATTCATTCTTGTCATTTCCTAAATGTTGTTTTATTTTGATTTTCTTAGCTTTTGTTGGGAATATTCTAACCTTACCTGAAAGCTGCTCATATCAGGCTTAACAATTTCCAATTGCTGATGAAAGCTTCCTGCTTGTGCCAGTTTGTGTTAAGGAAAATGATATAAATCTAAATGCTAGGAGGATACCTCTAGAATAGGATTGAGGCTTTTTCTCTCTTGAATTTGTTGTGTTCCCATTGATGTTCCTCAAATCTACTTTTGTTTCAGGTTGGGAGCTCTCGGCGGGAGTAATGTTGTATAGCTCATATAGCTTAGACACTGCAACAAGTCGTACAAAGTAGTAATAAACCTCAATATCAGGATTCGTTGGACTAAAATAATCTTTCAAGGCTGTAAATCTGTGGCGATTTTCAAAATACTGAGATTTATCTATTATTAAATTTTATTTGTCTTAATGAAACAGATAAAAATTTCAAACTTGTTCTAGGCAATATTTTCCAAATTCTGCAGTTTCTATAGTTTCTAATCTTGTATCTAGAAGCTTGAGGACCAATTCTGCACCAGGAACTAGTATTTTAGGTATAGCTTCAAGGAAAGGAAAGTATTTAACAAATTTCTCCTCATTAAAAAATTTAGAAGCCTTTAAAATTGACTCTTCAGGTAATGTTTTAGTGAAAGCTTTCATATCTTCCTCAATTGAACTTTTATCTGATATTTTATCAGAATCGCTTGTGCTTTCATTATAAATATTTGTTTCACTAGCTAATTCATTCCCTACAAAAAGTATAATAAACATGGCTATCACAACTCACTTTAAAGTCAAATGCTAGTAAATAATGTGCTACAAAAAGCACTTGATTTTAACCTTGTTCCATTAGTGAAGCTTGTTCCTTTACAAAATTGTTGTGTGACATGCTGTTTTGTTTATTATTAATTCGGTTAGTCCTAGTGAAAGGAGTTTTAGATGCATTTCTATCTGTGCAAACGCTCCTTTTATCATCATTTCTAAGATGTTTGGAAACATTTAAGCTTAAACTTTCAATCTGGTTACAAAAAGCCTAGTTACCCAGTCTCATCTCCATTGTTTTTTAATTTTAATCCATTTAATATAGCCATTAAAACAGATATAATAGATAGTGGTTCTTCCAATCTAGAACGTTTCCAAGCTAATGACTTAAAAGTTAGGTTTTATTTTGATAATTTACACACCTCATATAATTCAATTTTTTAATGCCGTCATTATCAGTAGTTGTACTTCGTATTTGAATACCTGATGATGACTCCTCTTCGATTTGTTGCCTAAAAATATCATCCAGCGTTTCCTTTTCTGTGCCTAATGATACTACAAAAACTTCTAGGTATGATGTTTCTTTATCTATGGAAAATGTTCCTCTAATTTCATCGAAAATTAAGTCGGGTGGAATGAACCTCAAATTTTGTGAATTTTCTTCATCCATCATTATGAAATCCCCGAGAAACACAGCTAGTGTACTGTAATCTTTCTGAAATTTAATCAAGCAAGGTTCAAAATTCGAGATAAGTTTGATTTATACTTAGGTTACGTCAAAATTTCTTTGCTTAAGATCATTTAAACAAGGGCAATGTATTATTTTGATGTTTAACTCCTTGCATAATTGAGTTAGAAATCTATTGGATTCAAAAGTCAATCCAAAAGTCAAAATTTGTAACAGTGTCATGTTAGGATTCTGAAGGCCGATATCGAAATCAGAAATTGAAAACCTCGCTAGGCTTCTCAAAGTAAAAGTAATTATATTTCCAGAGATTGGCTTAGACAAAATTTTTAACTTGGAATCAAGATTTTCACAAATTCTTTGTGCTATAAAAATTCTAAGATTTTGACCATTCCTGTTAGTTGGATTATTTCAAAGATTTTGTAATTCGCAGCTATATATCTTATATATAATAAATTCTCAGTTTCACCTTGCTTCAAGCGAATCAACTAACTGTGTACTTTCTCCAACCTCTCCTATTTGTGAACCTTGATCATGTATCTGAAAATTTCAAGATTTATTCGAATAAATCGCTTTGATCCTCATTATTTACGATTTGAATTGCTTAATGTAGCTATTCTAACTTGGAAAGTAATATCATGCTCTGCGAAATCTTTAGCATGTTCCTTGAGGATTACCTTCCCATGATCTGAATCTACTGCTGCCTTTCCTGAAACATATATCCTAATAGATTGATTTGGACCTGTCACTCTATCAATTGCTGAAGAAATAACCTAGCACACGACTAAATCATAACTAAGGAATTGATAAGAATCAAAAATGAATCACTATTACTTACATTCGAAAACAATTTATATAAGCTATCCTTCTTTGTATATATGGAAGTTGGGCACCCAGAAGAAAATAAAATGCTTAATTGCGACTTTTTTTCTATTGCCCTTATCCTGTAATCTCTGAGACAGCTTTCCATTGTATATCTCAAATTAAATGGAGTAACAGCACTCTGAGAATAGTTTCATCAAATTATTTAACAGATTTCATATATTTGAGTATTTTATTATACTTTTGATATTCCCAATTGAGCTTCATTTTTGATGAAATCAATAGCACAAATCTGGGTTCTAAGGATATCTGCTATAGCATGCTCAAGAATTTTTATTACTTTCCTCTCTCTCTCGGGGATTTTATCACTTGCTAGCAACAAAGCGGTGATCCCTGACATAGCATGGATCCTAGGAAGGTTCCTTATGTTGAATATTGCAAGCATTACGTGCCCTAAATCGTGAACAAAACTCTGTTTTATCTCTTCTGAACCCTTGATTTTGACTTGGACAGAACTAAATATTTTTTTAACAACATCTGTAACAAATAAGTTAATTTGGCTGAAAGAGTTGATTGAGCGATTAAATTCAAACTGATTTTACCTAAAAATTTTAAATTTAAAATAAGGCAGAAAAGCATAAAAAATATTGGTACTATTAAAATTATCCACAACAATGAGATTGAATTCAAATAGCTTTCTTGTTGTTCTCTTTCCGCAGCCTTTGTAGCATTTAGAATTTCCCTATGCTCTTCTAGAACGTTTTGGAGGCTATAACTCAAATATTTAGAATTATTAGTAGCTTCACATACTAACGAAACTGTTAAATATGGGCTAGAAATATGCTCCTTGAAATGGTTACAGAGACTTATTAAATTTTTCCAAATTACCCCATTGTAAGAATCTCTAGAATTCATGAGTTTAGATAAACAATGAGTCCTTGGGGCATTTGAGATTGCAGAAAAGGAGCAATAATCAACCAAGAGGTCATCAAAGAGCTGAGATACATATACACCTTCTGACTTTACTTGGCTTACAACTCTATTACAATCCTCCAGACCTATATTATGATCCAAAATAATGTTATTTGATGCTGTAACAATCGTAAATCCATTCATAATTTTGTTAATCCGATCTAATTCAGATTCACATATAACAGAACTATCATGAGATCTGTTATATATACTTGAATATACTGATGTAATCACAAAAAAGCAGACTGCAACAAGGAAAAGTAAGGATGCATTCAACAAATTTAATATACTGATATTTCTCAAAATTGTGTTAATAGCGAATTTTTGATCTGGAAATTCTTCAGATGTGGTTTGTGCGTCTAAGGTAGGCCTCAAACTGCTATCAAGTAAATTTAAATTAGCCATGAAGGTAATTGATTTGATTTTATATTTTAGGATTGCTTAAGCATTTACTCTTGTTTTTATAATTAAATAAATAGATGCAATTTTACATTGAATTTAAAATTTTTTAATAAAAGTGAAAAAAGTAGCATTTTTTCTAGCAAAATTTGACCTTTTTTGGGATTATAAAGCTAGAAGGTTTGCATTGACCTAACATAACAAGTTTATAAGTATCAACTTTCTAATAAAGGAACTAGGATATGATAAATTAGTGTGTAAATACAAGCTTGAAATCTTCTTCACAGATCCAAAAACTTACTTTTAATTATTAAATAAATAGAGTTATAAAATATGTACCACATGAAATGTATAGTTATAGTTTTTTTATGGATT
Organism: Nephromyces sp. MM_2019; assembly: GCA_015657535.1. Lineage (NCBI taxonomy): Eukaryota > Apicomplexa > Aconoidasida > Nephromycida > Nephromyces > Nephromyces sp. MM_2019. The sequence continues at coordinate 36,101 of JADHZB010000590.1, forward strand.
ATGTTAGTTAATCATGAAAAAATTTATAGACTAAGCTCAACCTTTGAAATTGGGTCGGAAGGTATGTATAAAAAAGCTAAAATACACAATATAAAACAATTACAGGATTTGATGTTGACGGATGTGATACTCACAAGTCAGACAGCTTCCTACCAGAAGAGTCTTATGCGATTGAATGCAAAGGACGAGATGTAGCTCCAAAATTTCAATTATCTGGTAAATTTTTACCATCTTTAACAAAGGATAAAAAATTGGGATATAAAACAAAGAAATACCTGTAGGGACGAAATCTCTAGGTATTTTTACAAAAATATGGCCTATAAAATGTTATCAATAATACAATCCCAGCATTTATTATGGCAGAAAAATCAACAAGAACAAACAAAGACAACCCAAATATCCATTTAATTGCTTGGGACATACCACCAATAAATACTTTAATCCTTGATCCTAGTGAATTAAGGAAGAGAGGAGCAATAGTAGGATTTAATTCAAAGCATAAGTAATAGATACAAATAGAATATATAATTCTCTTTTCAAAAAATCCCAAAGAAACTCTTATCATGGCCCATGCTTGCTAAATAAGTCAGCGCCGGACATGAGATGTATTCAAGCAATAATTTTTGCTTTAGGTATTCAAACGATTAAATCAGCCAACTTGTTAAATTTTGTTTTAAGACATTGAAAAGTTAAACTTGGCCAGCAATTCCTACTTAGAAGACCTAGAAACGAAATTATATGAAGTATCTCATAAATATGGCTCTGTACTTGAACATGGGAGAGCTGAATCAACAATTATTTTATATGAGAATTTCCGGGCATGAAAGAAAATTAAAGATAGAGATTCAAAAAATTTTAGCACTCATTGAATATCATTAAGTGAATAGCTAATCTAAATTCCGAAATATACGCACCTATATAAAGTTGATAATATCATAATTAAAGGAAAACTTGCCACTCCAAGCAAAAAACTTAAGCTCTAACAATTCACAAATTAAATCTGACAACTTGCTGTTGATGAACACTTATTACATGACTTTTCAGATCTAACTGAAATTTTTACCATGAATAATAATTAAATATTCAATAACATGAAAATTGTTTCGAGCAATTAAAATTTCAAAGTGTGATAGGTTAAAACAATTCCAGATTCTCCAAAATCTATGTTGAATTTTTCAGTTAAGCTACATAAACGAAGACTACTGCATCTAGGGTGCCTATTTATGCAAAAATTTTGGTTTATCAATAGCTCTAATTACTCAAGATCTGTGCTATCTTATCTTTGGCACTGTTAAAGTCTGAGTAAAATTGCTTTTAAATTAAGAATAGATCCAATCTACATTCACACAAGTAAACTTGTGCCAAGTACAAATGGAAAAAATTGAAATCTGGTGTCGTTTACTTTGACAATACTTTACGAAAATTTTACTTTGCTTTCAGAACAATATTTCAACAGTTGTTAAAATTTAAAATTAAAGAAATTAAGAAGACCCATTTAGCTTTTTTATGCTTCAAACAAATCAAATAGCACACAATATTACCCGATTTTGATAATGGATAAATCAAAGCTCCAAGAAACTTTGGTGTGAGTTTTACGAGCGTTGTATTAGTTTCCTAATATATAAATAAGCCTTAAATTTGAAAAATCCTAGCTTTTTAATGGATAAATTACTGTAGTTAGTTATGTTTGATAATTTGTTACCTAAGCCTTTTATAAGCAGATACAATAAAGAATTATCTTGCTATGATCGGCTACACAATGATGCCTGTAAGTAGCGAAGCTATATTTTAAGTAAAGCTCAAGTTTTTTGACACAAATCTTAGATACTAGGGCTAGCAATAGAACAGTAAATAAGAAGCTATTAGATGCGTTAAAGGATAAAAGTTATATATCAAAGCCTCAGGTTAGGGTTCCTTTTGTTTATTAACATACTTTCTGACAAAAATTCTTCTTATCAACAGAGCAATAAGAAAGGGAAGTATAAATTTAATTTAAACATGGCACAAAGGGTAAGGAGTGGTATTTTTCCAGAAAGTTTGAGGAAAAAAAACAAGTTTATTTCTATACTGTAGCCTCAAAATCCAATCAAAAATAAAATAGCACTTTCGAAGCAGATGATAGAAGAAGTAACATTTAAAAAAACAAAGCAATTAATTGCTGGATCTAAAATAAAAATTCTTGATTCATAGGCAAAAAAAAGAGATGATGCTGAGCTTACATTTCATCCTAAGATATCAGAAAGCAGTAAAGATATTGTACTGAGAAAATTTCCACAAAGTTATAGCTCTGCCCCTGTCGGTGTTCGACTATATGAAATGTCTAAAAAAAAAGATATTGAGCCCATTTTAAGCTTGAAATTTACCCAGGAACCTAGCGATGACACTAGTAAGAAAATTCACTCTGAAAAAGTTCAAGTGATAACTTAAAAGGTAATGTTTTCATCTTAACAGCAAGGATTACAAAAAAAAGTATCGTGAATTTTCTTAGAAGGTTAGCAAAAAATAGCTTATTAATACTTGAAAATAGTCTAATTTAAACATTTTAGAGTTGAAATATCTGAATATTTCAAAAAAAAGAAAATGTCAATTATAAAAGCTAACACTGTTAGTGATAACTCTTAAAAATGCTAAGTTGGGATAAATAATGAAGCGAAAAATGTTAATAGGAGTCAGACATGACTTTTAAACCTCGAATTACAATGTCCTCACAAAAAATTTTGGCATGTGACCCTTCTGTAAGCCATTTATTATATGTTACTTTCCATTCAAGACGTTAACATAAATTCCTGACCAAAAGAGGTTCTGTGAAACAATGGATGAAAGAATAGATAGGTTAGCCATACAGGTAACCCAAAAACACTAGCATGTAAGCTTTAAAAAAAAACTAAAAGTGCTCTTAGGATGTTAAAAAGAGAGAAATAGCAAGAACCCTTGTTTCCAAGCAATTTCAATACGACTTTCAGCCTAAAATCTCTCGAGTAGTGCCTTAGTTTTGATTTGCTTTATCATTTAATTTTACTCATTTTCAAAATTATAAAATATCCCCTGGATAGATTTCAATAAAATTGGCTAAAATCAGAAGTGAGAAGGCTAAAAATGATCCTAAAAGGTAGATAAAGTAAATGCCAACAGACCCTAAAGAATTTAATTCTACGTTTCAACTTGCAGAGAGCTAAAAAAAGAGGAGTCTAACAGTTTTTCGAACAAAGAAGAGCAAACTCAACCAGAATTGGAATTCAAAGTTATAGAAAATTAAATGATTGTTATCATATGCATATGGCTATAAAAGCCTTTATTGTATCAGGACAAGATTAATACCAAATATTCATATCTCAAATCTGATTATAAAGATCCGAAAGTATTCACTAGTCAATTTGCACTCCTTTTAGACTTGTTCAGCAATGCTTTTATATCTTAGGAAATAATGGCTAATATAAATAATAATAGGCAGAGAAAAACAGAAGAGTTAGAAATGAGAAAAGAGCAAGAGTAAGAGAGTCTGCAAATGACATATAACTTCTACTTTAGGCTTTGAAATATAATACTAAATAATCCATTTAATAAAATACTAAGATCACAAAAAGAGTTAAGCCAATGTACCTTTCAGCCTGAAATAAAATCGAAGGATTTGAAGCATCTGAAAGGTTAAAAATAAAATAGCTAATCATCAAACTTTGAAATTTATTGTAATTTGTTAACAGCAAGCAAAAGCCAAATAAAAGGCCTTGGAAGGTTGGGAATTAGTTGATTCAACTTCAAATTCAATTAATCAGCACTGTTTCCAAAATAGGTTTTATGAGCTAAAATCTATGGCTATTAGGCAACATGAAGAGGAAAAAGAAAGAATTGATAAAGCATTTGCCTATAGTAGGAGTTGAATCTGGACACTTTTTTAATTTCAAGTACTATGTAGCCAAGCTGGGAATTATATTGAAGCTTAAGTTAACCAGTCCTATTGTTCTTTATCTCTACAAGTAACTAGAGTGCTAATATGACTTAAAATAAGCTGCAAATCTCAAGGCTTACCATAACAAAAAATAATATGAGACTTGGAGTTGATTTGGAAATACAAGTTATTTTTCACAGAGTCAGCTTTTAATCAATTACACTTTTAGTATATATAAGTTTTTTTGTTTTTGTTATTGTAACGGATTAAATAAATAAGCTACAAGTGTGTAGTTTTGATTTAAAAACTAATCAAAAGTTATGTAGGACATATGCCTAACATGCACAGTATGTAAAAATTATGATCCAGGATGCTTTCAACTACTAGTGATTTGAAAAAAAATGTCTAGTTAAAAATTTAGGTAAACATAATTTAAGATATTCCTATAAGACTGAAAATTGTGGCAGCTTAAAGAGAGATGCCAGATGGTAATTCCAAGTTATGCTTGGAATACTGTTTCTCAAATGATTGATTAGCATTTCTACAAGGTTATATGCATCCCACAAGTCAGACTGAGAACTAAAGAATTACTAAGTAAAAGTGAAAAGTGAATCAATCCTGGTATTATAAATTATATGAACTTGCATGCTCCAATTGTGTATCTTATCTGTCACTATAAGAAGGAAGGTAGTTTGCTTAAACTTGAAATGCGTCACCTTAGGTTATGATCAGAGGGGATACTACGAATACACTCTAGGCTTGAGTTTTAAATTTTGAGTAATAGAAATTGCTAAGGTTACTAATCCCCATAAACTTCTATTATACTTTTTAACATGTCGAACTGAGGCACTTAACACTTCTTGTTGTGAGTTTTAAATATTATCTCAATAACTAGCTTCCCCCATATAAATTTATTATCTAAATTACGTTTCGACGAATTACTTTAGTGCGATAAATGAGCACATAAAAATCAATTACTAGTTAATATTCTTAGGATTGGAACGAGAATATAATAATTCATCCTCAACTTGTAAATATTTCCAATGTAAATTTCTGGACCATAACAGATTTGCTCTAACCTCATACCTAATTAATCAACCAAAAGAACTTTCATTATTTCACACAATATTTTAAAGATGAAAGTAACCCTCAAAAAGCGATCTGGAAGGATTCTTGACACTATTGAGATCAATGAAAACGCCACCGTCGAGGAATTTAAGACTGTATTCTATGAGAATCGTGAGTTTTTTAGTAAAAACCTTTTCAATGATTTCATTCACAATTTAATTCAACTACTCTCAGATAAATTTTACACTGAGCGCCAAAGGTGGAATGTCGGAAAAGGTGAACTTTTATTTTTATTTAGATTAATTTTAGAGAAAATATCGAGCACATACTGATTTAGCTAGCGGACCACCTTTGAAGACTGGAACTTTAGCAGAAAATGGTGTTACCGAAGACACAACGCTTTTCTTTAAGGATCTGGGTACTAGACCATATTATATATCTTACAACTTATATTTTACTCACACATATTCATAATTTTAGGGGTCCAAATATCATGGAGATTAGTATACGTCATTGAGTATGTTGGCCCTCTCTTTATTTTTCCTATTCTGTACTTTATGCCCAACTTAGTATATGGACAAAGTTCTCCGAAAAGCCTTGCACAAGAGTAAATAAACTATACTGACTTTATCTGATATTGGATTTTATGACTTTATTAATCTCATTCTAAAACATTGAAAATTATTATTTCTGATATTTTCTTACGATACAGGAGCTGCTTTTACTTAGCAATATTCCACTTTTTCAAGCGTGAGATGGAAACTCTTTTTGTACATCGCTTTAGCAATGGAACAATGCCAATTTACAGGCTACCCATAAACTGTGCACATTACTGGTCAGAAATTTCTCCCATTATGAATTCTGTATAACTTTGATGATAATTTTTTGTATAAATCTAGGCTACTCTTTGGTGTAAGTGTCGGCTATTATCTTTTCCACCCAAAATATACTCCTGTATGGACTGATGATGACAAATTCGTAATTTATGGATTTAATGCTGCTATAGTGGTATGAGGACACTTTCTTGCTTGAATCAATTCCGATTACTTATAGTAATGATCCAAAGCTTATCATAATATGCATTTTGTTTAATCAAACAGGTATTTGAAATTCTCAATTTCAAAACACATATAATACTAAGGAATTTAAGACCACGGGGGACTAAAGCTAGAGGCATTCCTATGGGTTGGGGATTTGGTATGACTTCTGTTGCAAACTACACATGGGAAATGGCTTGTTGGATTTGCTTTAGTAGCCTAGCAGGAGTTTTAACATGTCAGAATCCAATCACTATATAACTATATTAATATAAATTAAAATCACTTGCTATTTTGAACAGCCTGGGCTTTTACCATTGTGGCATTTGCTCAAATGGCACAATGGGCCATTAAAAAGCATGCTATTTATAAGAAGGAATTCAAAGATTATCCAAGGTAGGCAGGTTAAATCTCATTTTGATAAGTCACATAGGAAAATCTTTCTTTTGTTTTTATATCATCAGAGCCAGAAAAGCCATTATCCCATTTATACTATAAAACTTCCTAGCACTATTTGTTTTATCAATCTCACAATTTCTAAAAACTTTATATCCGAAGGAATACCCTCTATGGTTTATAATTTAGGATTAAAATAAAACTCAATAAAACACTCAAATTTCCGATAATTTACTTAATAACTTTCTATCTTCATTATAGTTTTAATAGGTAAAAGTATGAAAGAGCTTGTGTATATGTTATAATAATGCTTTAATAAACTTGTTAATATTTCTTTAGTTTATAATGTTTTAATTAAAAAAATGTAAGAAATATTAATATACTTTGATAGTATATCAACCATGAGCACTATTGGACTTGTTATTCAACGTGTTATATAGATGAGGAAAAGTCTTTCGAACATCAACCATGAGTACTATTGGACTTGTTATTCAATGGGTTATATAGATGAGGAAAAGGCTTGCGAACAAATTCATTATTTATGTTTTCAGAATTAGAAATTATCCAATTCGTATTCATTGTACCTCTGGGGTTTATATTTTTTAGCGCAAGGTTACCTGAAAAAAGTGTTTATTCCATATCAATTGGAATTTTTTCGCATAATTATTACCTGCTATATACATGTCCGCTGAAATTTTGCCTTGAAATGGTCTAAGCTGTATTTATGTAAACAAGAATTCCACGTACAAAAACATGTGTAAAACAAATTTGATTATTTTAAATTTATACTGGGATAGCAGCTTATATTAGTAACTTCATATCTTGTTTACCTTGTAACGTATATCTCGAATTATATAATACTCATTAGAATATGTGTTAGATTTCACAATTGAGCCTATACCACGTAGTGGTAAAGGATGAAGCCTCTCATATAGATTAGATTCCTGAGGATAGTCAAGAGCTTTTCTAATAAAAAAATTAATTGTCAAAAAGGATAATTGTGGCCATTTCTTTGTATGAGTTTGCCATGGGTAAGTTTGTTTACCTAAATGGAAGTTAGATTTATCGTAAATAAACACAATTGCCGAAGAAATATGAAACTGATCTCAGAGCGATATATTTATAAAAAAATAATTCAGCTACTATGAATTTTATACCAAATCTGATTTTAGCTCTTAACGGGGAGCGATACTTGCCAAAATATGGGCGAAGAATATTATGGAAACGTGTTTTCTCTTTAGTAGGCGTTCCAATGGTGCCTGTGAGTTTCTGTTTAGACTCATCTGGATTTCTTGGAGATTGTGCTCTTGAATTGGAGGACATTTTATAGACGTCATTGATTTAGTCTACTAAAAGATTTTTAAACAACTTAATTAAAAACAATAATAACATTTTAATTAAGTAAAGCTTGCATATTGCTTTGCCTATAATTCGAAAAACTTGCTATTGTTGAAAACTATAGTCTCATTTTACAACTTGATGTTATCGCCAAAACAATTTAACGAGCAAAACTGTTTTATCAATTACTAACTAATAAACAATCTTGATTTCAAACGCAATAAAGATTACATTTGCTCTTTTACTTTAAGTTTAACTCAGGTATTTTAGTGCTACATATAGGTTAAGGAAATAGTAATATTAAGGATATTTAAGCATATGTAAATAGGTACAATTGATAACAAAAATAAAACAATTGAAAATCAAATACTATCTCAATCTTTAAAGCGAACAACTCTAACCAATCTCAATTTCTTGATTCCAATTAAGAAAGCTTAAGAGCAAATATATTGATATTCTTATCACAAATTGATCTTTACCGAATATTACTCCGGTTCATAAATCATAATGAAAAGGTTCCCCAAAGCATAATGCCCCAATAGGGCACCAGCCTTCGATAGATTGTATCTATGAGAATTGCAAAATTACATTAACTTACCAGCCAATTTTGAAGCTAAGCCATTTATGTCATTTAATTGATGACTTAATGTAGGAGATGCATCGCTAATCTGGTTTTGCTTGTGACCTATAATGTACTTACTGGCTTTATCACTTAGGATTTTTTATACCTCAACTTGCTCATCAAGCTTTCCTGGGCCTTTATATGATTTTTGGATATTCCCATTATGTGTTTTTTAGTTTTATTTTACCTCCATCGTCAGGTATCTAAACAGCTTAGATATAAAATTTAAATATTTGAAATTTTGATATACCCAATTGACTTCTCCAACAAAAGTGTTGCTTATTAAAGATATTTTTTAAACCAAAATCAAAACTAAGATAAAATAACCGGAATTTGATCCCGGGACCTGAAGCTAACAAGCCGGCAGCACCCTTTAAGTCGAGTTATTAGCTTTTGAACTTTAGCATTATATTGGAACCTGGTTTTGATCACTTATTTCATCTATCTCCTGTACTGACCACCTCATTGCATAAGTTTTATTTGCGGGATCAAGGATTATAGTCTTATTCTAATCTTGTTGGAAAATATTCTTAAAACGTTTCTACTAACTTTTACATCTCCTATCATCTCTTTGAAACAACTTAAAGACATTTAATAAGCAAATCAAATAAAATTTTACCTTCGACAGCTACTGAATACCAAGTATTTGCTTGAATTCTCAAATTATTTACAGCTTAAGCTAACTAGTATACAGTAATTTACGTTTGACACAAAATTTACTTTTCAGTATACGGGATTCTCCATCTACTACTCTTGCAAGATAAGGATTATTACCAGCAGGTAAAACTACTGCCCAATATTTTTTATCATCTGAAATTCTTTAATAAAAGCTCATTAGTTTTAAATAAAATTAATGGAATTCAAATGAATTATCACCTAAAAGCGAGTCCACCTTTTTCACCACCTGCTGAAATCGATATCTCACTTTGAGTTTCTGTATTCTTTAGAAAAAGCTAATATCAACGATCCGGAAAAGAGATATATTAAACACCTGGCAAAAAAAGTCTTTTTTGATTAATGTAGATCCTGTCCACGACCTAAAGACTTATAGAAGCTGTAGCTGTAATTGGAAACTAAACAAACCTTCTGTAAAAAAAGAAAAATGGAAATGGATGTTGCTGAGGAAGCAAAATATAATAATAATTTTACTCTAATTATGCTTACATTTTCTTTATCCTTCAATTCTCCGTTATATTCAATAACTCTATTGGTTAAATCATACTTCCAACCCTTTGTTTGAAGCCAGTCTTGATCTATATTTGGCTGATTAGAATTTACGCCTAAGTACCAATTAGAGCACTCCTCTTTATGAAATTTTGATAAAAGTTTCTAGAAAATAAGTTCACGCTTACGTTTTGTAATCAGAGGTTTGAAATTTATTTTCCCTTAAAAGTTATAAACATTTGTGGCAACATGCGAGTTTAATAATTCCTAACCTGAAAATATAAGATTAGTTAGCCACAATATGAAATTAAATTTTCTATAGCACATTATTGTAGAGAGATAAATTATTCAGATGAATAAACACACCTATGTGATTGAGTAAAGCGAAATGACTTTGTGCTAACTACTTTATCATAAAATGAGATTTCATCATTTGTAAAATTTTTTGACAGGTATTGTGCGTAACCATAGTGCCAATAAAATGCAATAAAACTGATAATATAAGTTGATACTAAAAACTTCTTCATTTATTTATCCTTTGTAGTATAATTATTATCACTAAGCTTGTATAAAATCCAAGTTCAAGCACGTATTAAATTAAAAGTTGTGTGTATATACATCATCACTTTTGAAGCAGTTAGGTTAATTAAACATTGCTGCTTTAGTTGAGGAGTACCTTTAAACTCAACAATCATGTTCATAGGTAGCTTAATTTGGCAACTAAACAGATTTAAATTATGTATGCATTTATCAAATTGAATTGAGTTTTTGATAATCCATTAATTCACTCACCTCAGTTTTTTAATTTATTTTTGAAATTGTGATATCAAACTTCTTTTAAAAAGCACTTGTTATTAATAGAAAAATTCTTGCACTGGTAAGATAAATAGATCTCGCATCAAAAGAACCTACAAATGTATATATTATAATGGCAATTATCATGATTTTTGATTAATTTCAGGTTTAATACTCAATTTTAACCATGCCAAAAATTATTACAACCTTCATCAAACACAATGAATAAATAGCAAGCATCAATAACCTTAATTTTATATCAAAACACTAGCCACAATGGGTTTAATTATTCTTATTTAAAATATATACCATTTTATTTACTAGGTTCATAAGGCAATGCTTGTCACCTTATTCATTTGCTAAATTCTGTTGAGCATACTTTTAGCATCACCTCACTATGGACATTAAGAAATTAAACTTACGAAATTTAATTACTATCACGCCAGTTACTGTTAAATAAAATTAGACCGAAATTAACAATCTTACTCAGGCTAGTTTTACTTTTGATCAGAATAAACTTAAACTCCTTGCAAAATGTCATCATCTAACCTTCAAAGTCGATCTTCTTTATTTCAGAAAAAGGTCGACGATGTAGTTCACTCTGTCACACTTGCATCACTTCCAATTCAACAAAAGGCCTTCCAATGCTCTGCTGATTGCTTCCCCCCCAAGGACCAGATTAACCCAATGGAAGAGATTAACAGATGTGTTCAAAAATGTCAAGAAGGACCTGAAAAAGTCTCCCAAACTAGTAACAGTGAATTTCAAATGCTGCAGAATAATATACAATCTTGTCAACAGGTAACTATAGCTCACCACAAAGAGTTTTTACAGTATGTGATGCTTTATTACTACACCCTTTAACTAATTCACCAGTAGCTAATCACAAATGATCGCAAAGTTTAAGCCATTAGCCATCCAATTGAATAATTTTAATTGCATATTAAGAAATAAGCATTCATATAAAGCAAATTTCCTGATTAATATGCCTAATTTTGTTATTTTTAGGTTTGTTTGAATAGATTCTCCAAAATTTACAATGATTCATCTGACGCTTCAACTCAAAATAAAACTGAAAAAGAAATTGAGCAATGTTTTGTTAACTGTTTAAACCAATATGAACCGTTTGTTGATGAAATTCACAATAGGCTTACTACCTTTATAAATTCACTTAAACCTTGAGTTGCTTAAATTTTTATTTTTTCAAGTTTTTAACATTTTAAAAATAAATCAAATTAACTTTTATTAAACAGTGTAAATGGTTGGCATCATCTATAAATAGAAAATATTAATAGTTAACTCAGCAATATCAAACTATAAAATTCTTCAATTTACATAATGAAATCGTTATTTTATAAATATTGCTTCTAAAACTTCCACTTTTCGTTTTAAAGCCTTAATCTTGGAAAGTGACCAACCCCTAGAAGTTATTTTATGTCATATATAAATGCTCAACTAAAAAGCAACAGTAAAAACCCACAAATTTCAACAAGCCAAAAAGCGAAATGAAATAACTTATATCCCCGAAATTTGAATTTCCTGATAATTTAAAATAAAGCAAATTGATAATAGGTCATAAATCTTCCTATGCTGATTATTCTTTCAAGTAACAAAAATATTTAGAGACTTTACTAAACTAAACTGCTTCTAAAAAGTAAGCCCCCTGCGGGACTCGAACCCGCGACCACTAGATTAAAAGTCTAGCGCTCTACCGACTGAGCTAAAGGGGCTAATGATATTTACTTGATGCATAACTTTATATCTGGCGAGGCTAAGAGCAATAATTTTTCAGTCTTACTAGGACATCTGACACTCTGGATATGTAGTGTTAAAAAAGGCTAGACTTAGACAGCGAGTACTGTCACGAGGAAGTTAAGACTAGTATCTCTAAGTAGACTGAAGCCATAAGGATGGCAAGTAAAACGTTCACGCGTAAACAACTAATACTCGAAGATAACCCTAAAAGTTTCTTCAGCGCAGATTGACAAAATGGTGTATCCAAAATTCCACTCCCAACAAGAAGAATAAAAGAACACCCAAAGATTAATCGAAGAAAAGAAGCCATGATACAAGAAAAGAGACAGAAAAATATATAGAAAACTTTTAAAAACTTATTCCTTAGAGATAACAAATTTTAGAGAGATTTTGACTTTTTCTTTTAACTTTTAACTCGAAATCTTTAAATTACATTCCCTCGTAATTCCCCGAAATCACGAAGTTTGCTAACTTTCCCGATTTCCTTACAATTTCGCACACGAATTTTGCTAGTTTAAAATTGAGCTAAGAGCTGCTAGAAGTCCGCGCCTAACTGTAAAGATTTGCACACACTATAATCTTCACAGAGCATAACATTAGTAAACCACCAGAAACTAATATAAAACCACGCCCTCGAGTAAACTAGCATCACTGTCACTTTGGATTACCCAAAACTCAATATTTAACCCAAAACTACTAGTATCCTCAACGCCCACAAGGGGAACTAATATACAGAACATTTTTTGTTATATATCTAGACTTGCAGCGAGAGTGGTATGAATCATTCTTTAGCTTCACTAGGGTCTTTAACACTCTAGGTGTTTAGTACTAAGAGACGTAAGACTTAGACAATAGGTACAGCACTAGGAAAACTAAACCTAGAATCACTAGATGATTTAGTGAAGTAAAGATCGCGAGTAAAACACTCAAAGTTGAACAAGTCGAGCTCGAAGACAATCGTAAGATAATCTTCAATGTGGATGACCTGAGTTAGGTTATCTAAAATCCCCCCCTACATGAAGAATTCAAAGAAAGCCTGGAGATCTACCCAAGAAATAAGAATATACAAGAATGTATATAGAACTTTTGAATAAACTTTTGACTTGACGTGCATGAAATTAGCGAAATTTTCAAAAAATTTTTAATATTTTATTTGAACTTTTTAACCCAAAACTCCAAAACTCACATTCCCTCATAAACTCTTGAAATCTCACATTCCGCGAACTTTCCCGATTTCCGTAGAATCCTGCAAACGAACTAAGCTAGTTGTTAGGATAACCTAAGAGTTACTAAAACTCCGTGCATAACTAACGAAACTGCACACCCCATCATCTTGACCACGTAAACCCGAAACCAAAAACAGTAGGAACTAGCATAGAACTGTACCTCTACGAGAATTACCCACTTTTACTCCCTAAAATACCCTATACGTAATCCCTATACTATGACTACCAATAACGTGGGTGCCCACTAGGTAGGTAGACCCACGAATCATTTTTTGTTTTATCTAAACTACTCAACCCCCAATGTGCTAAACACTCATAAACAGACCGGTTCGCCGAGCCAGTTTGAGGGGGGCACCCAGCCATCCCTAATCATTGTAGAGCAAGGTAGAGCATGAACATTTCTTCATGCTCTCTTTAACCCATACATAAATTGAGCATGATGGATGATTGTTTCTTATATTACCATGGACTGTGATAAGATTACCGATTCTAGATGGTAAGTTCCCCACAAATTCACGTGCATAACCCCCAAGAATCTTCAAGAAGAATCCATTCTTGAAGATGATTATACCGAAGATAAGCAGAATAACTTTTCTACTGAATATATACTTAATTTTGTTTTTACGTTTTAAATTTTCTTTCCCCCTTTTAATAACCCCTCGTAACAACTTAACTTTCTTTTAAACTTCTTAACGAAATTAATATTTTTCGCTATAAATCGATACCCTCAGAGTGGGATAATCATTCACTTGCTCGCACAAGTTTCATACATACCCCTCACCCCCATAATCTTAATCTCTGTTTCTCTTTAGGTCGAATCACGATTCATTTTTAGTATTATCTAGATTTATTTGTAGCAAAAGATTGTAACTGCTGTAAGACTGACCAAGTTGCAGACCAAGCTATTCCGAGTTCTCACATTTTTCCACTGCTAATATATACTAAAAGTCTATCATTTATCTTATTAAAACAAATCAATATGTGATGACTTTAAGTTTAGCAATGCTCAAAAACTTCCTTTGAATCGATAGATTCAAACAACGATCTCATTCATGAGTTAACATCTCGCTTGTTCAATATTTGTACAAACAAATTAAAAGTCAAAATTGCTTTCATAAGGAAAGGCAAGATTACTTGCTCTTTGCTAACTTGACTCGGCGCTAGTCTAAGTAGAATTCGTACATAGTATACAAACAAAAACGCTACATCTGTATCTGTCGCCAACTTCACAAAGTAGAGCTATTTAATACTTTAAAGATTATAACTACTGGCCATTTCAACCATGAATGTCTATTGACACACCTAATAAAAGTGATATATAAATCATGTGGAGATGAGAAATATATTAGGGCTGATGACCTGTTTGAAAGTTTCTTTTACACCATAAGTTTAAGATAAAGCTCCATATTGTGAAATTCCTACAAGTCACACATCTTTTTAAATTGGGTCCTCTCCAATAGTTTCCTCTTACAGATAATTATTTCCGAATAAACAATCATAATTCTATTTAAAATATAGAAGAATTTAATTAATTATATAGTGACATAAAAATGACAGATTAAGCACTTAAGAACCTCTTCCATCAATTCAACCAGCTATAAAAAATTCAAGCCCCCATTTTCAATATTAAAAATTATGTGAAGGAGCCAACCTATATAAATACGAAATTAAAGGACACTTACCAGACAAAATTGCAGCCTAGCATATGTGAATGGCAAAAATTTTGATATTTCTACAAGCTTGTGATGTTAATATTGAATCAGATATTTTCGCAATCAACATTAAATTGCTGTAACTATCAAATAGCCCATTGCAACAAATTAATCCTTGCATAGAAATAAATTGACGTTTTCAAGAGTCTAACTATCAAAAAATTCATTTACCCCATGTTTTAGGTTAGCATGGATTTAGAAGGCTAGTTAAGGCTACCACTCACAACCTTTAAAACTTGAAAAAGCAAAAGAAAGTCGAAAAATCCCAACTATTGTACTTTAGCAACATTAAGTATTATCAAATAATTGAAAGTTATAAAACCTAACAAGGAATAAGTTTGGTCTGCAGTTATTGCACTAAGTTTTAATTAAAGCAAAAACCTAGTTTTAGAAATACTCAGAAAAATACTTTGTAGCTTAAAAAGTATTCAACTTATGATTGTAAATTCAATTTTTTTCTAAACCTTTAAACACTGATAGTATTTTCCATTTATATTCTGCACTCCGCAAACTTTGGTAATAGAAAAGTTTAAACATAATCGACAATGATTTCCATTTGTTTCACGGTTAGCACACCGGGAGCTAGCTAAAACCATATGGTTCTGAGCAATTTTTTAAAACTGTCAAGGAATCTTAAACTAATGTAACTCATTTGGGAACTAGAAATAATTACTCCAAAAAGCCCTATATATTCCAGAACTTCAAGTATATAAATATTTCTTCAAAAGTAAGACAATTAAAATTGTTTTTTAGGCTCTTGCTGGAATGAGCTAGTGAAGGACAAATGCCGTTCGAATATATAAAAATGATAATTAATCTCTTATCTAATCTTGGAAAACATGAAAAGACATAACTTCAACTTGGGTTGTTTAATAAAAAATTACTTATATATGAGTAAAAATTTATGATTTATCATATATTAGAAATAAAAATCGTCTTACGCTGTAGAACAATCAACAAAAGGCTTTGTGCTTAAAATTAATTATAAACCTCGGTAGATTTTAAATTACTTATTGAAGAAGCTTACAATTATTATAAAAAACTCAATTTTGATGGTGTAATTCAAATTGCTTTTTATCTAGTGACTGAAGCTTTCTCCAACTATTGTATTTATCGTTGTTTTACCAATTTGTCACAGGTATAAATTTATGTGTTGCGATAACTATTGATTATTTAGAAAAAAAAATTACATTCACTAGAAAATCCAGTAATAAATACATCTTCAAGAAATTTATTAACAATACTAACATTTTTAGGTCCTAAAGAAAGGGTATATTAAATCAAAGTTTAAAAAACAGCTTGTACTGAAATAAAAAAGTATATGAATATTTTGTGAAAATAAAATTTAATTGTTGATTGAGCAAAAATATTTAATTCACAGTATCAAATTTAAGCATAGTTAAAATAGGGCTAAACGGCATACAAGCAAATTTTGAAAGTTATAAAGGTTAGTAAAAAACCTCAAAGCCTGTTAAAGTGTCATAAAAATTTGAGATCACCTTCTACTCTATATATTTTAAGAGAAATGTGAAATGTTTAGAGGATGATGCCTAAAATTTAGATATTTAACCCAGTTGGAAGTTATCATTAGGTGATAGATAACATTACAAGACACAAAAACACAGCTCTGAAAAGTATTTCAAAGCAATTATATCAATTAGTAACACTGGTTGATTATTGAAATAATTTTAGCTCACAAACAGTCGTTAAGTCACAACCTAGCTAAGCAATCATTATATTTTTTTGCTTACAAGAGATGGCTAATTAGTTTTTATTCTTAGCTGTTTACTCACAAATCTGGATAGTATACTTTTATAAATCTTCAAATTTTCTACAAAAATCAGAACAATGGCCTCGCTCTGGCCTAAAGTAATGAAGAACTTTTTAACATTGAGGAAGACTGTGATACCTACACATACTCAGGCCTCGCCTTATGGTAACTGGCTTACCTCTCATCTTAGACCATTTTCCGGAACACAAAATACAAAAATTCAACTTAGGAATCCATATTTTAGGAAAGCAGGGTTTTATTGGTAAGTTTAAAATTGTATCTCCTTTTCATTCTGAGAACATATTTAGAACCCTTTTAGTAAATGACTGCATTTTTGTTGCCATTTTTATAATGATCGAATTCATAGGTGGCGAAGGATACAGATATCCTCGATCAATGCAAGAAGGCATAAATACCGAAACATCCTACCTTCTGATGCAACAAGAGATTCCGAGCCCTTGGTACCATTACTTACGACATTATGTACACCATATGTGTTCATTTAGCCGTTAAGATATTTTAACACTACTACTATCGCTTACTACATTACTGTAGTTTTAATGAACATTTCTTTAAAACAACCTCAATCTTTATTCATATCATCAAAATTTTATTGCTTATCCATTTATCCATAAATTTATTTACAGTTTCGTACTGTAAACAACCTTGATAACGCTGAATGGAATTTTAAGATTAAAGATCTAAAAATGTCTGTAAAGCGACTTAAAATGTTTACCCGACTGGTAAATAACTCATATCATCAAAGCCTTTTAGTTAACTCGATTACATTACATAATATTCATGATAATGATTCAAACTAATTGAATGTTATTTATTATTCTTTGCTTCTCTTTCAGATAAAAGGTCTCCATATTCAGGATGCATTGGACTGGCTTGCCTCCATCCCAACTATACGTATTAACCCTATGTTTAATGTGGTATTACTATTTAAGTGATATAACACACACCTAATATTTGTGTAATTGTAATTTGAATTAACTTTTCCAGATATCATATGCAAGTAAACAGCTAACTAATAGAAATGCGGATTTTGAGAGATTGTTTATAAGTTAGATGACAAATTTAACTATAGATTCGTGGATTACATAAATTTTTTATTATTTTGTACAGAAACCAGCATGATCAACTATAATACTCCAATGAAATTTATGAGGGCTCAGAAAAATAGTTAGTCTTTATTTTGGTTTTTCATGAGCCCTTAACATAAATATATGTATTTTTTATAGAAAAATATGTACTCATGAAAAGCTGGAGAAATTCCATCATAATTACTATTAAACACCTCTCAATGGATGAACTTTTCCATAGATACTACATTCGCACAAAGGTTTACTCAATCCTTAAAAGCTTATACATAAAGATATAAATTTTTTTTTTTACACTGACTTAATTTGAACTTTAAAGGCCCCCAAGAGCTTAAATATGGATATGCGCTTGGCACTACATGACAACCGTGTCCCTTCTGATACTATTTTTCAATGGTACCCTTATCTAAACGGTCATTCAAGATATTGGCATAAAAAGGTACTCATTTTTTATATATACTGATTATACAAACATTTTTGGTGCTATTTATTTTATCAATGTAACCTATAACTTCTATTACACAGAACCTTAGTTGGCTAAATAAGCACAATCTTTTCGATTATAAAAATGTGAGAGAAAAGTGGATTCTTCAGTACAAAAACAACCTTACTAGGAAAAAGAACGAAAATGATAAGGCAAGAACTTTAGAGAATTAGCCAGCTTCTCAAAGATTATAGAACTTAATAACAACTTTTAATTCCCTACCAGTCCTTTGATTATATCATTTAATGAATAAATTCGACAAAGCTATAATATAGCACTCTATTTCAGATAAGATATTTTGTAATCAAATTTTCTCAAAACCACCTATACTATTTCTAGACTAAATCAACTTCTACCTCAATACAAAACTTAATTCATTTTCATTCACAATTATAAGCCAATCATAGCTGTAATAGTTTAAGACCCTATATCCTTTATAACACATACATGCTAATCTAAATAATTACCATCCAAAACAAAATTTAAAGCACATAGCTAGTACATTCAACTGTTTCTAGTAATGATTCAGGGCTTAGATATTAATTTATACTCTAAGAAAAGCTAGGCCCCATCAAATACAAACCTACTTTTAGCAAAGTAGGATTTTTAAATCATCCAAAAATTATATTACTCTCTGGATTCTTAAAACTTGTTAAAGCTAATTAAAGTATAAAAAATTACACTCAATCCTGTATAGAGGCTAATTACAATAGTTTTATGATTAAACTACCCTTCACTACATATCAATAAGTTGATTTAAGTTAATCTTAAATTTGACTTATATGAATATCAATAGAAAAATTATTTAAAAAATGATTCCTTTCAACTTGATTCAAAAATGGCAAATTTAGAGCGATTTAGCACGCTAAGAAAATCTATTAGTAAATATTTTAGCTCAAGCGAAAAGCCTATAACTCATCGTGAAAGCCAATTAAGAAGAATAAGTGATTTATTTAGCGAATACAATTCTTTTAAATACTTTTTTTCTGAGGGGCATATTAGAAAACCCGATGATAAAATATGGATTAAAAGATGGAAAAATAACATAAAAGAATTCTTATTTATTTTACTCTTTACAAATTTCTTTATTTTCTCTCCATGTATAAATTTCTCTAGTTTATCTCGTCTTTTAATTCCTTCACTTATATATTATTTTGCTTTGAGTGCTTTTATTAATTTTGTGGTAAAATTTATTAAGATCGATATACGTTTGTACTTACTAATTATTGAGGCTTTTGTGTTATTCTTTAGGTTTAATAGATTTTGGTATTGTTCTAATCCTACTTCTTATATTTGTTCTATGGAATTTTATGCTTGGAATATTACACAATCTTTTCTTATTAAACAGTGTAAAACTTATTTTGAAAACAAGAAGCTAACCTTGTACTATCTCATTATAGCATCATCTACTTTCACACTTATCTACTTTAGTATCAATTTAACAAATTTGTACAAGATCATTTTGAAATCCTCAATACTAGTTATTTTCGATTTGTTACTTAACAGTAGTAGCATTTTATCAATTGAGAGTGCTTATGATGAAGTCGATTATTTATCATTATCCTTATTCCTCAGGAATCAATTACAGCTATTAGGTAATATTAGTGAAGGTTATGTCTTTTTAATCGCATCGGATTTTCGCTGTATATGGCTAAGTCCAAATTGTAAAGAATTACTTGGTGAATCGCAAGTACAGTCACCAAATTTAGAAGTTATCCCTACCTTTAATGAGTCATTATTAAAAAAAGGAAATTTGTTAGAATATATTCATCACGACGACCTTGAAATTTTCTTACAAGCCTTCAAAAATACTAATCTAGACCATAAAAAATACTCAAGCTCTGAATCCAACAGTGAGATAAAGCCAAAATTTTTAGCTATCAGGGTTAAAAAGTGTAACAAAGAAGTAGAAAATGGAGATTCAAAACGATTTAAATTTGAAGTGTCTGAAGAAATTCTATTTTGTGATGCTGCTATATCTGTTTACAAACATAACCCTAAAATTTATTTATGCTCTATGAAAGATAGAACCAAACAATTAAGATCTAATTTGGCAATGTGCACACTCTTGGATGAGTTATCAGAAACATTCAAAACAGCAGTCTGGGGGCTTAATTTCCCATATGCTAAGCTGGATCACGGTGAAAATGAAATTTTGAGTAAATTAGGTTTAGGTGACTTTGGTGTACTGAATGCAGAAAAATTGACAGATGGCTGGATTGCATCAAAAGCTCTTGAGTATCTAACTACTAGAACTTTAAGCTTTTCAAAAACGAGACTTGATTCAAATAATGCTTCAAGTTTTGATAATGATGATCAATTTTCTTCTAGTTCAAGTCGAACCTTAGAAGAAAAAGACTTAGGCTTTTCAGATAACATTGTTCATGATCGTAATTATAATTGGGTGCAATATATTTTTGGAGAGGATAGAAAGAAGCTTGAAAAAGCTATAGAAAGATTAGTTCAAAAAGATGATCCATTTGAATTTAATATTAGATATGAACGTCCAGATGGCACTATGAGATGGATTAAAACTGCTGGATTTTCAGTACAATCACCGATAAAATTTTATTGGGGTATGTTTCAAGATATTACATCAGATAAGAAACAAAATTATATACTTGATTCAAGAGTTAGTCGAGCTGAGCGCCTCTTACATGCTAGCTATGATGGGTGGGGCATAGCTGACATTCAAGATGGTATAATTATTGAAGGCTCTGAGGGTCTTGATGAGATTCTTGGGAAGAATACTAAGTTTTTACCAATGAATAGTTTCTTGCCAGATATGGTTATAAATTGCTTAATTAAAGGTGGAAAGTGTAGGGCAGTACCTATCAAATATGGGGGTGGTATAGAAGAAGGGGAGAGGAGAAAAAGTTGTGAAGGCCAACTTACGGCTTGCTTGGATATTGAAGACTCTACCAATGTAATATTCGGGGTCTCTAAAACTGGAAGAATTTTCACTGGGTATTTGAATAACAATACGCCACACCCTAAATCTCATTCCAATGATTCTTTACCTGCAAACTTTAATACCAATACTTTTAAAGAGATCCATGATAAGGTCTCTAATACTAACATAATTAAAGTAAAATCACGATCAGAAAATGTTATCGAAGAATCAAATCTCTAAATAAAACTTTATAGTCTGTTTTGTTCGCTTATCTTAAAAGCTTTTTCAATCATATGATGAGAAATTCGATAGATAATCTTCTCAAAAATTAACAAAAATTAAATAATAAGTATTCTATTCGGACTCTATGAAATATATTCTTTTGAATTAAATCAAGAACAGAGTTCCTAAATTCTAAAATCAAGTTCAAAATAAATTTCCGCTTTTAAAGATAAAAGTTTACTATAATCTTTCAATTATGGTTAAGTTGTTTAGTAATATGTGAAGCTTGCGGAATTTTTTAAGCCAAAAGTAATCTAAACAAATTCTATATATTTATCCTTGATAAATTAACCTCCTGTAATTAATTAAGTTGAAGTGAGATAATATCCTAACAAACGGAGACACCGATCTAATATTTTTAAAAGAGTTACGTTTTAAGATCTCTTTTGTAATGCAATTCTTTTCAACAATATTCTCATATTTTGATTGAGGATTTCCAAGTTATTAGAAATGATTCTCCTCTCCACTTTTAGCTGGAAGAGCTGTAAATGAGATTAAGTAGCATAAAAATTTAAAAATATCACTTTACAATATATTCAAAATCACCTGATTTCTTATATAATCAGAAGTTTCAATATCCTCATGATCTATTTTTCTAGTTGTTTTATTTTCTATTTTTGGAATTGATTGCTCCAAAACCTTCATTTCTTTATCACCCAATCGTAAATTGATTTGATATCCTTCTGATTTTGCTAATTGTGAATAAAACACAAATTCAAGATTTCTGGCCGTGAATCCTTATTTAGATCTTTCTAAATTTAGTGATAATAATTGTTATTTAAGTGCAATTGTTTCCAAGTAAATCAATATGAATTAGGCAAAAAAAGATTAAAAAATTAGAATTTATTTTGCACCATATATGAAGTGACTTTTTATCAATATTAAAAACTAGCTGAAAATTCTTAAAAAAAGAAAAAGCTATATATTTTAATAAACAATTTTGAGTCAAGTTTGTAGCAGCTTAATTAATTTCGACAGCAGAATCACAATTGATTGAATTTGTTAAGTAATTTTCATTTTAGCATAATTTAAAAAGAAGACCATTGTTTAATTTTGATAAAGGTCAAGAAATTCCTGAAAATTTCTTCGAGTGTTTAGATTTGAGAATTCAAGATATAAAAAGTTAAAATTTTAATTGATTAAAGGCGCTGTGAAAACTATTTATGTCTTTTTCATAAAGTATTTCACAAAAGCTTTAAATTTATATATCCATAGCCAATCCAAATTAATGTTATAAAAATTACTAAGAAGCTCAAATTTGGGAGCCCTGCTTTGCAATTATTGGTGGATAGGAGGAAATATAGCAACAAAGTTTTATTCAAATAAAGTTAAATATAAAAAATTTCTAATGATATTTTACCAGTTTTGAAAAATCAGGTATCCTATCCTACACATTTATGGACCGCTCTACCACCAAGTCAATTAACTATTTTCAACACTGCTGCAAGGCTCGAAATTTAGTTCTTAGCATTGCCCAACAATTTAGTATTATTTGTGTCAAAAAAATTGAATTTAATGCTCGATGCAAAAATAGCCTAAAACAAAAATAAAGTTCATATTAGCTGAGGATATTAAAATTACTCGATTATACTAAAACCATTTTAGATAGGTTTGCAAATAACTAAATAACTCAATTTAAGGAATCAAATGATATAACATTAACTATAATCTGAACTGATTTATTGAAGCGAAGCTTAAATATTCACCTCAGTGTCAATCAGGTTTCACAGGGTGAATCCTTTTTCACTTCTTTTATTTTCAATTTATTTATCAAAGCCAGAAAAGGATTCAAAAATGCCTGCCACTGCTGGACGAGTTCGTATGCCGGCGGATAACCGTATCTCAGTTTCTGCCTCTCTTAAAACCTCAGAAATATGGGTTAGCAAAACAATTAAAGGATCTTAATTAACTTTTAGAAATGATTCTGAAATATCATAAACTAATTTTACTACCTACTTATGCCTCTTAACTAGTTTTGCTATATATATTTTTAAATTCGATCTTTTGTTCCTTCCTCTTATTTAATTGCAGCAAAAGTCAGTAGGGTATGACCCATACGCTCCAGTCAATACAGTTGGCAACACCGAAGAAAATATTGGGAATAACGACAAAGCCAGAGGCTTATTTGAACTCGCACTATTGACTGGTGCCTCAAGCTCAGTAACTCCTGGTGCCTGTAGGAAATGTGGGCATGGTAGGATATATAACTTTATATATTATGATTATATTATTGTATGACATTAGTGAATTTGTTTATAAGAATGAAATTTCATTTTTAAGCTCTAAAATTAGTGCCTATTTCTGAGATGGAAAGAGTATTATTCACTCAAATTCAAATTATAAAAACAATTTCTTGTTTTTCCACTCCTTTTACCCAGTGGGCCACCTAACTCATCAATGCCGAAATCTTCTTCCTATAAGAGGCAAAGACCTAATAAACGTAAAACCATCTATAAACCATAGCAATGAAGATGAAAAAAAAGTGAGTCACTCTTCCAATTAATTTTATATTTACTTCTAGATTTTATTAAAAAAGACTACATATAAATAAATGCATTAGCACAAATCAACCATTAAAACGTTTTTCTTATCAGCTTCGCAAAAAGCTTGGTTTAGAGGAACATGGTACCTCTTCATCCTCTTCAAACTCCTCTCGAAGTCGATCCTCAGACTCATCATCCTCCACAAGTTCTTGTAAGCCTGAGTTTAAGTTATTCTTAAATTTTGAAACTATATACTTTTGCACTTCCTCAGACAAAAGAAAACAACGAAAGCGAAAAAACATCAGAAAAAAGTTACTTGAACACAAGAAAAAAAAATCCAAACACCACAAGTAAGCCTAACATCCAAATTGACATTTATGATATAAGAAGCAATAATTACAGAAGAACCTTTTATTCCTAATCAATACCCTAAAAAGCTAACCAGCTTTTTAAAGATTAACCACTATAATTCTTTTTTAACATGTGACTGAACAGGAAAAAAGAGTCAAGCAAAAGATAAAATTAATACCATAAGCGCACTTTAAATCCCATCCAGTTTAATCTATATTCAAGACTTAACCGCCCTTTCTGGTTTATTATTTTTTTAACTATTGCCTTAAAGCAAATAACACAAAATCTCTACGTCTTTAACAAAAAATATTTTTGAAATTTATTTTTATTTGTAATACTATAAATATTGATATACTATCAATCACAATAAAACATAATTTTTCAATGTTCCCTAAGCCATCAATAACACTAAAAATTACAAATATTAAATCTAAAAGGTATAACCTGAATTTCTAGCTCCGGTACTCTGGACTCAAACATACAATTTGACCATACTTTAATTCATAATTAGGGCTTAAGCTATGATCCAAATGTGAATTACCATTTAAATTTAATTTTTGATTTGAATTTAAATTTAAATTTGAATTTTGGCCAAGAGTTGAAGCTAATTTGAGATCACAATTGAAGTTAATATGCTCATAAGTTTTGGTATTGCTTAAAAATTCAGCTACTAACAATTAGGATTCACAAACTAAAAGAATATCCAATAAGACATTAATTAATAACTGATAAAACTAGCGAATTAGTCTAAATACGAAGCTAAGGGTAGATTACAATTTTTATGCCTAACTTATTTTAAATTTAGCCTTAATGACATTTATGCTAATTACTTCAACACAATGCATAGTATTAGGGTGAAAAACATACTCATCTTTAAAACAAAAATTGTTTTATTACTTGCTACATTTTATAACTTTATAGGCCAGTTAATTGGAGCATTGGTCACTCTAGCTCAATTAAGAAACAGTCGTTAAATTTTTCAAAATTAGTATTATTTAGCCCGCCCCTAAATGCTTTAACCTAAATGCTTGTGGTAGATTATACCATTTCAAATTTACTGATCTGAATTTATTAACACTTTTGGAGCGCTTCCGGGTTAAGGAATAAATAGCCTTAATTATAATAACTTGACCACAATTTAAATTGTTTTTAAATGTGACATTTTCTAATTTTCTATAAAATTAAACACAACAAGTTTCCGACATAACAATGATCTTCCAACAGTTAAGATCTAGGGGTTCATCCCTAAGCACACTTTCTAAAACACTTGGTCAATCTCTGCCACCTAACATATTCCCTAAACAGAGCATAAGATATATATTAACGGTTAGAAATACAAAAGTAAAGTGTCTCATAGCTTTCAGAAAGTGTGAAAATCACTTTATGTCACCTAAACTAATTCGATTCTTTTTGATATCTTGATAACAGGAAGTTTCATCTACAAAAGAGTTCAAACAAAAGGTTGACTCTGAAGACTTAACCACTGTCCAATTTAGCGCTTCATGGTGCGGCCCATGCAAGCAAATAAGACCAATGGTAAATTAGTTTTAAGAAACCCTACGATCGTTAAAATCTTAAACAAATTGCATTTTCAGTTAGAAAGTTATACGATTCGTTTTCAATAATAAACCCTGAGCTCTCTATAAACAATCCTGTAAATTTAATATACTTTTTATTACTTAATCTAGCACTATAAAACATAAAACAGAATTTGCCGCTATTCTAATCCTTTGTGGATTTTAAAACACTACCTTTAAATGTTTGCTCACCGATTAATTTGAATAACTGATATATAATAATTTATCAATTGAATTTAGGTAACTAAGCTCAGTGACGAAGAGTCAAATGTAAACTTTCTCTATGTAGACATCGATGAGCACGCAGGTTATTTTTTCAAGCTAAATATTATTTTATTTAAATTTAAGGGAGGCAAGAGTAAAAAGAACCCTTTGCTTTTCATCACAAAACTGAAATCAGAACATATATTTGATAAATACACTTCTTACAGGACTCGTTGAGCAATTTCATATCGAAAGTGTACCCACATTTGTCTTTATGAAGTCCGGGAAAATTGTTGACCAAGTAATTGGTAAGTCCCACTAATTTTTATTTTATAAATTTCCTTTCCATATGAATACATTAACTTATAAGGCATAATGATAACAGGTGTTTTGATACACATACCAGTACTCTTACAACTCTTTATAAGAAACCAAAGCACGATTTTATATTAAGATCAAGCTTGTTTTTTAATTCTTTCATTGTTTTATGAAAATTAACAGGTGCAAATTTTGCAAAAGTAAAGGAAATTGTATCTAGAAACAAATAAGCTTAATAATATTTCATGTTCTATCCGATGGAAAGCTAGTGGATTCCCTTCTCAATGATTATTACCCTTGAACCGATTGCCTTTACTCGAAGATTTTTTTTAGATTTTTTTAATAATTTTACATTTTATTCAAACACTTAATGTTGATTTATTAATTATGTCATTTGTTACAACGACAATTTTAATTTAACAAATAAACATTAATTCTCAACTTATCAATTTCAAGAATATTATTACCGAATTTTATTATCCTATAAAATTATAAGTTCATTACTTATATAAAGATATAAAAAAATTTATATTATCAGTTACTCTAAACTATCAAGCTTAAAAATTCTTTCAATAGATTCGAACAATGAAATCCATTTTATCATTATGTATCTACTATCACACCCAAACCGAAAATGTCCTATAAATTTGTAAAATTAATTAAATTAAATTAACACACAGACACACATTTATATACAAGAACAAGATTCTTACGCAACTATATATTAAATATATTGTCAGTTATAGAATTCGGAAAATATTAAATTTTTGTTAAGCTTCTAACAAAATTGAGAAATTGTATATATACTTATACATATAAATTTATCTACAAGCATTTATCAAATATCAGTGGTTAAACTAAAAGTGAAATTTACACTTTTCAATATCCAAGTAACTAAAATTACAGAGAGGCAATATGATGCTGTTGATTCAAATATTCACTTACGTTATAGTATAAGCTTGAAATATAGCTAATGTCATTGTAGTTTGTTTATACTTAAGTTTATAATATTTTGTAGAGTTTTTTGTAGGTCTTAGTTATAACATATCTTGGTGTCTAGGAAATTTTAGTTTAATTAAAAAGAATATATAAATAGCAACTACTAAATTTTTTATTACATGTAGCTATATAGAGCTGGAATAAGATTAAAAGTTTGTATAACATATATTCAACCTCTCTACGTAGTATATGTTTGTGTGTAATGTGTGACAGATAGGTTTGTGTGAGTAGAGAGCATTATTTGTGAGTTGATAATATCCATAGGACGTGTGTAAATAAAAAGATTATCACTTAGTAGTGACACTTTTTGTGAAGTGGAGCAACATGTTTTATGATGCTTCCACATTTATTTATTTACCCAACAATTTAATAGTACACTAATATATATATATATATATATATATGCA